>CM039681.1:55119494-55321994 GCA_022537955.1 Schmidtea mediterranea | reverse complement strand
TTTCAAGTTAACAAATTTTTTTATCATTTATCTTTTCCACTGAAATTATTTGGACGTTATTTTCTTGATATATAACTTTTATTATCATAATTTTATTAAATATTAATCTGAATATGGAATATTATATATATATTATTAAAAAATTATATTCCAAATTCACATTTATATTTACTAAAAATAATCATAATAAAAATAATAAAATAGGGAATATATCGCTTGTCCAAAATGACATTTTATCGAATTTATGACCAAAAACAACTGACAAAATCACAAGTCATCAATTCTTTGTAAGCCAATATTTCCAACATTCCGAAAAAATAATTAACTTTAGTTATTCGATACTTTTATTAATTGAAAATTTCAATAATATTTTTTGTTGAATTAATTTTAATGAATAACCCGAAAATTTATAAAAAAAAACTCAAATTTTAATTTGAATCAGAACTATAAAATAATTAAAAAACTTATTTCAATTTGGATTCATTATAACGTGTTCTAGTGATTGTAATTAGTTTAAAAATATCATTATAAAAATTCACAATATTATTTATTTGATTTACCGTATATTTCGGCGTATAAGACGACCCTTAAAGTCAAAAAATCACCCTTGAAAATTGTGGGTCGTCTTATACAACCGATATAAAAGAAAGTATTACAGTACAGGTAGTTGTATTTATACTACTTTTATGCATATCTAAAACCCGATATATGATAAATCATAAAAATTTGCTCTAATTTTGTACCTCGTCTTATCTGACGGTCGCCTTATACGCCGAAATATACGGTATGTATTAATATAATTATCAGTTATTTTGATATTTACCTTCAATTTACCATAGTGATTTCAACTCGTATACCGCGAGAATTTTAGAAAATATTTAAAGTTGCTAAGGTTTGCAAAATTTTAGTTCTTTTATTAATATAAAAAATTTCAATTTTTATCATTTTTTATCTGTTTGGAAACTCTAGTTTTATTTTTCATTTGAACTCAGCATCAATCTTTATATTTTGAAGTGATTTCTCAACTATTATTATTATTATTATTATTATTATTATTATTATTATTATTATTATTATTATTATTAATATTATTATTATTATTATTATTATTATTATTATTATTATTATTTATATTATTATTATTATCTTTTGTATTATTTATTAAGTTATTTATCTTGTTTATTCTGTTCTAATGATACATTTTTTGAAGAAGTTTCGGAAAAAATAGAATACCGTAATTCACAATAGTTTAGCTATTTTGCATCTCTTATTAAATGAAAAAGCTTCGTGGTCTTGCACCATAAGCCGAAATAGTTAGTTCTTGATTATAAATAAAAGTTCAAAAGACATAAAAGTTTAGTGAATATATTCCAAGAATTTCAATAACAGAATGGCGAGTTAATACAAAAATTTTATCAAAAGTGAAAAAAATTACTTACATAAATGAAAATGTTCAATCTAATTACAGCCACAACTTTTAAAAAAAACCAAAAATAACTTGAATGTGTAATTCTTTTGGAAATTAAAATTAAAATTATTCTAAAATAATTTATTTAATGAAAGTGCAATTTTATTTGTTTTATTCGCATCATTGAAATGTTAAAATAAAACATTAAGTTGACGAATCAAATTAATTCATGCGGAACAGAATTTACTAAAAACAGGCAAATTGAATATTTTAGCTTTTGTCAAATAAAACTTCCTTTCAAATTTATAAATCTTTGAATAAATTTGACCAAATTTTACGTGTCATTAAACAGGGCTTTTATATTGTCGCCTTCCTTCAAATTTATTGAAACAAACAAAGTTTTTGCTAGATATGGCATGTCGAATGGAAAGAAAAATTGACTGTTAAATGAAAATGAATCTTTTTTCCTTACATTTTGAAATAGTTATTTTATACAGGGTCCAAAAGAGAAACCCACCAGAAAAACAACATTACCTGCAATTTAATAAAACAAGAATGATATTTTTTATTCTTAAAAAATGAAAGCGAAATTGAAAATATCCGATTCGGGAGTTTAATCATTTTGTTATTGCCATTCTGTTTGTAGTTTGATATTTATTATTAATAGAGAGTAAAGATTTCCATTGTATATCACCCAAATCTGGGCCCCTAGAGATTTGAAAACGATTAAATCTTTTACCTTAATTCCCTGTATAAATGTAAGCTCGGTTTGAATAATAAATAATTTTGCTCAATAATTCGACATTGCTTATTATCCGTAGTCACATTACAAAAAATGCAAGAAATTCAACTGATAAATATTCCAAAACGGTTACCAAGTAATGTGGAACTCTCACATTTAGTAAAGGAAACTCATTATTTGAGTACCTAATGAAATGTTTTTTAATGTCAAATTATCAATATTTTGCTGATTAAAATAAGACGTAAAAATATTTTTGTAAGAAAATTATATACAATTGATTTTGAAGATTAGCAAGTCAGAAAATGTTAGAAAAAACTTGTTACAGTAGGCTCTCAATTATTCGGACATTTTGAAGATTTAAAATTTAAAATTACAGTCAAACCTCTATCGACCGCCACCTTTACAACCCCTACAAATAAGCCCGAAATTTTGCATTGCAATCGATACTTTTTAATATACAATATTTTATGTCATACAAATTTTGAGTGTTACAATTTTCAAGAAATATGTCTTTTTTCATTGAATATACTTATACTTTCGATTATCCGGAAAAAAACGCTATCGGGACAATAAAATTAAAACCTCAGTCTTGAGAAATCTAAATTATCGAGAGTCTACGGTTTTAGACCAATTTACACTTTAAAATTTTCATTTTCAAAATATCAGACAATTGATTTTCAATATTTTTTTCCAATGGTAATTAGTGTTCATAACACTTGCTTCAATGTTTTTATAATCGAGCGAATAGTTGTATTAATAATAATATAAAACTTGTATCAGATGGTCATTTTGTTGGTACTTTTATAAAAAAAATTCATATTCGGTGAATTTGTTATTACATGAATTTGATTGTATTTGGAATAATCTGTATGATTACATGAATGTCAAATATTATGTTGCGTAATATAGTTTTGCATATTTATTTGTTCATTACGTTTATTAAGACAGCAAAACTGATACAAATGGAATTTTTTGAGAAAATATTTGAGAAAAAAATACAATACAAGCAACATCATTCGTATTAATCTACTTCTTATATTAATGTTATTTTTAAGGAAATTTTTCGGCAAATAAAAAATTAGTTTTAAAATGAGTTTAAAATATATCAAAAAATAACATTAGATAATTTGGTATATGAAATAAAAATATTCAGTCGTCCAGGCTGTAAATTATTCAATTACATCACTCTATGTTATAAATTTTAATTTGTATTTTGGTTTTTGGATATTTTTTGGAAATTGTAATTTTACTTTTATACTTTTGTTTAAAAATTGTATTTTCTTATTTTGTGATTTGTTTAAAATTTGCAGTGTAAATAATTTGAAATTTTAATAAATCTGGTTTAAATTAATTTATTGTTATGTCGAGAAACATGAATTTAAAAGCAGGTATTATTGAATACATTGATGATGGATGTGAAGTGGAATATATTGAGGCTTTGTGGTTAAAGCTCACGAAGAAGTTCTTAGTGTAATTCAAACTGGTAATAGTACTTTGAATTCAAATCAAAACAAAGAAAAGAAACCGAAGGACAATGATATTTCTATGAATATTATTGTTGGGTTTTTATATAGAAAGTCGGTGCTTAGGTCTGACTCTTTGGTGTCCTTCTTTAATCAATTCAATTAACCCAACACAATAAGATTTATTTCCAATTTATATATCACAACTTTCACAAAAATCGATTCTATTCACAATACTCTACACAATTACTCGCACGATTTCACAAAATTTCAATGCTTAAGGATAAATCTTCCAAAGGAAGATGTCCCTGTCTGGTGCGCAAGAATTTAATTTGTTAGGCTGATTGATTTATCTTTAAGCTTATTACCTTCTTTGCTCCGCTCTCTGAAATATTCTCTTCAACCAACTGGCAATTTTGTTGATCTGCCTTTTCTTTTTATACTCATCTCACAAATCAAATCATCCGCAAACTAAATTGTTTTTGGCATTTTTGACCTCTCTCTGTTCAAAACCAAATTAGTTATTTCTGGGCTCCCGGGGTTTACATTTGTTTACAATAATTATTTTGGTGGCTTAGTTCCTCTTTTATCCCGGGCTTCCTTTGTCAACCAATTTCGTTTTCCGTAATTAGAAAATTTGTTGGCGTTCCTGGTTTCTCACACTATTCGGGTTTTCTGTTGTCAAGGACTTTCCATTAGCCAATTAATTTCTATTTTTATTAAATATTTCCTTCTGGAGACCCAAAATTGATTTAATTTTATTATATTTGGATTCGTCTCGTCATTTGGCATCCACCCATACCCGTTTCCCCCGATAAATATTTATTTTAAAATTTTAATTGATTTTTCCTTTTTAATTATTATTTCGAATATTAATGTTTTTATTGATTTTCCAATTTTACTTTTGTACACTTTGTAAACCCCAACATTATCGATGAAATGACAGAAACTTTTAAGTCTATTAATAATTCAAATATTGATGAAATAAATGCTAGACGTAATGAATGACATTTAATCAAAAATGGTATTAGAAGATGAGCTGGTATCAAATGATGTAGTTGATGTAGCAAATGCAAGCATAATTACTTATAATCAAACTATAAATAAGGGTTGGCCAACTCAAGGGCCACGCTCGGCCTGCTGTGACCTTTTTCCGGCTCGCGGAGTTATTATTCATTTCCAAATTGGCCTGCAAGATCATTTTGGTTGACCTCCCTGTAGTATACGAATATTTTTAATTTTTAAAATTAAATTTTATATCGATTTAAAAAAAATTATAATTCCTATTGTAAATTTGTTTAAATTTAATTGAGAATTGAATCGTTAATTTTAAATTGTTTAACAGTAATATTGGAAAATTTAAGGTTAAAAAATAATATTAATAAACTTGATAATTTACGAATATAACAACAAAAAATTATAAATTTTCCCGTAACAAAATTGGATATAAATCTTACAAATTAGTTGCTGAAGACCCAATGTCATTGAAATAAAAACTTGAATTATTATTATTAAACCTAATGTACGCCCAAAAAGGATAAATATCTTAGGAATGTTGTAAGATAAAACCTGTGTAAAAAGTGAAATTATATAAAAGGAAGTACCGTATATACTCGTGTATAAGTCGAGAAATTTTGTACTAAATTTGAGGACTCTGGCCTCAAAAAATGGTTTTTGGAGAATGATTTTTTTCATCGTATTGCGTTTAATCAAATTAAATACTTTCAAATATTGTTTGCACAAGCCCCGTTGTTCATTGTTGTACTAAAAGCACGCTTTAAATTTTCAATTCGACTTATACACTATAATAATAAGGTATAAACAAATTGCACCTCCATGCAACAAGTGCAATTGCACTGAACCATCAAATTAAAAATATAGGAGACTTTGAAAACATAGCATTTATTATCTAAAACAAATGACTAACTCACGGAAGGAAAATAATTATATTGTAAGTGTCTCGAGCAAGATACACACATAATCCTAAATCACACCTATGACATTCTGACATACATTACATAAACTTCATTCATAGAACTTCAACATACATACATACATATTTCATAATTTAGAATAACTGTTATTTAAAGTCATTATATATACACCAATGATCATATTTGTATATTATGCAGGAGGGTTTCTAATCTCTAACCCTCTCATCTGGCTACTGGCTAAAGTTCTAATCATCAACACAAATGGATATTTGACTTTATATTCTGACATGGTTCTCATAAAACTGTTCAACATATTCTGCAAAATCATTACTTACACTACAGTTGCACTCTGAGTGTTAAATGACATGTCATAAATAGTCGTACCTACTCTCCTCTTATTGGACCATCATTGGACCATCACTGGACCATTACTGGACCATCACTGGACCATCACTGGACAATCACTGGACTATTACTGGACAATCACTGGACCATTACTGGACCATTACTGGACCATCACTGGACAATCACTGGACTATTACTGGACAATCACTGGACCATTACTGGACCATCACTGGACTATTTACTTTTCAATGCGTAAACCAAATTAAATTAAAATTGGTTAAATCATAATTGATAAGAACTGTAATAAGAAATTGCGGCTTTCCAAAAGGGGTTGATTGGTAAATTTTGATGTATGAATAAAATGATTGGGAAAAATTTTAATTGATTCGATTTCGAATAATTACTGAAAGGTTGATGAAATAATAATAATGTAATAAAAGTTTTAATTAAAATCAATTATGATTTTTATTTATTATTTACAGTTATTAAAAATGATTCTTCCAATGACCAAAAAGATGATTGGACTACAAAATTAAATATCAGTAAATTATAATTTTTTAAAAATAAGTTTAAAAAATAAATATTAAGAGCCATGTTCCGAGAATAGTCGATGTCAATTCCGTGACTGCAAAATTCTTGATAATATGGTCGCGTGTCGGTAAGTAGTTATTATAACACTGTTAGGTATTATGATTATTATTATTATTATTATTATTATTATTATTATTATTATTATAATTATTATTGTTGTTATTATTATTATTATTATTATTATTAGTATTATTATTATTATTATTATTATTATTATTATTATTATTGTTATTATTATTATTACTATAATTATTATTATTATTATTATTATTATTATTATTATTATTATTATTATTATTATTATTATTATTTTTATTCGAGACAGGTGAAAAATATCTGATTTCAGTTTAATTAAGAGAAATGTTATAAAGAATCTCAAGACGACAGACATGCTTCAAGCTAAATGTTTTCTATTTCATAATTAAAATCTTCATTACACGATAAAGAACTTTCAAAATTTCTCAAAACCAATTTTACCAAAAAAGTTTATTTTTGTACGAATTTGTACTGAGTCAAGAAATTCATAATTTAGTGATACAAATTAGAGTTTTTTTGAGCAAATTAATCTAAGCATTGAAAATAATCTTTTTACAGAATGTTTTAAAATGTGTATTGAAAGTTTATCTCTTAAGGTTTTATTCTAGAGTCTTTTCAAATTAAATGTTAATGAGGAATGTTTAAGAAAAAATAAACAATCAAAAATTTTAACAGAATTAAATTAAGTAAAATTTTAATAAAAAAAATTTCAATTAGTTTGTACATTTTTTGTATAATTTGAAAATTTTGTGCAAATTAAAAATATAAATATAATAATAATTTAAATAAACTACCAAATTTAATTAATATTTTTGAAAATCAAAAAATTAATATTTCTGAGACGCAAGTATTAACAGGTAGTAAATAAGATTAATAAGAACATTATGTTAAATATAACTCCCTTTAGATCAACTGTACATAGACAAAATAAATAGACAAAATCTTGTTGTTATAATATAAAGCACATGGAGTCAGAAATTATTTATAAAAATCCATTCCCTCCACACACACACACAGAAATATATATATACATCTGTTTCAGTTTATTAAAAACTCCTATAATAAAATGAAAAAATCAATAATATTATAATATTGGGACATCCATACTTACCCGTGTCTGCATGTAATTTTTTCAACAAAATAAAAACTCATAATATAGGAAGGAAGTAAATTGAAGAAAAATGTTTTTAAACATAAAAACATACTGCATAGTAAATAATGAATGCAACTTTCAAAATGTTCAGTCTAATAAAAACTCTATATAAAACTATTTTAGTAACTTTTTAGACAAGTTGTTTTTTAAATTAAAGCCGAAAATATTTCAAAAAAATACCAATAATTCTACTTAGAGTTGTAAAGAAAATTAAGAAATAATTTCGTCAGATTTTTCATGAAATTCAATCAATTTAATATTTTTACAACATTTCAGATATTTCAAAAATATCCATCGAAACTCTATGTTTTTGAGGAGATAAAGAAATAACAATGTAACATTTAACCTTTACTTAAAATGAATTCATTTTTTACCTCATTTGCAAACTGAGGAGTTTAAAAAAACAGAAAACATAAGTTTTCCGATAACTTAATTTTAAAAATAATATTTGTTATAGAAGTATAAAAATCAAAATCATTAATAACATTGAAAATGGGGAAGATTTTTATAAATGTGCGAAATTAACGGAAATTTCCAAAGCCTCATAAAATCAATAATTATAAAAGCAATAAATATCAAAAATTTGGATTTGTGGAAAGGTAAAAGATGGCAGCCAAAACGAATTCCCAAGGAACAGAGAAATAGTTTATTCGAATATGGAAACTTTTTAATAATAAATGTTATTTTAATAAATTTTAGTTTTCAATTAATCGGACTTACATTTATTCGAAAATAATTCCATAAATTTGTATAAATTTGTATAAATTCCTAAAAAAATCTTAAAGAAAATTAATAAAAGTAAATTTAAAATACACGTTGATGAAAAGTATTATTTAGGAGCTTGAATAATGATCTCATAAATATATGAGATCACAATCCAAGTCTTAGAATATACTTTATTAAAAAAATTACCTGTCAGCAATTTTAAAAATGGCTAATTCATAAACTTAATCATAATTGTAGTTGAATATTCATTAAAACTTCTATTATAGAAGTTTTTAATGAACTAAATCAGGTGTATATATATATAAATATGTGTGTATGCGTATTTGCGTATGTGTGTGGAGAAAATACACCTGATTGAATTTCATGAAAAATCTGACGAAATTATTTCTTAATTTTCTCTACAACTCTAAGTAGAATTATTGATATTTTTTTCAAAAAATTTTCGGCTTTAATTTAAAAAAAACTTGTCTAAAAAGTTACTAAAAATAGTTTTATATAGAGTTTTTATTAGACTGAACATTTCGAAAGTTTGCATTCTTTATTTACTATGTATTATGTTTTTACTTAAAAAAAACTTTTCTTCAAATTCCTTCCTTTCTATAACATAAATTTTTATTCAGTTGAACAAATTACATGTAGACACGGGTAAGTGTGAATGTCCCTATATTATGACTTTATTGATTTTTTCATTTTATTATAGGAGTTTTTAATGAACTGAAACAGGTGTAACATAATTCTATATATCTTTAAAATTTCTCAGGAAAAAGTTTGGAATTGTACCTTTTAATTTGCTTTCACCCGAAATATTTTTGAAATAATTTATTAATTTATTAAAGCAGTTTCATTAACTATTTATATTTTTACTTTTACAATTAGGATGCGCTGCGAGATTTCAAAATTAAGTTCATCCCAGATGCCGAGAAAATCATGTCCAACAATAGAAAATCCAAAAAAAATTTGTAGTCAATTTTTTTATTTTTATAAATATTATTAAGGTTCTAGATTGCCTCCAGAAATATCAAATTATATTTGCATTAATATTGATTGCTCTGATATTATTCATAATATTGTGCCTGTTTTGGTACAGGTATTATTATTATTATTATTATTATTATTATTATTATTATTATTATTATTATTATTATTATTATTATTATTATTATTATTATTATTATTATTATTATTATTATTATTATTATTATTATTATTATTATTATTATCATTTACATTTAGCTTCAGAGCAAAAATAAATTTAAAAATAAATACTCATCAAGATATATCCAGAAAAGGATTTAAAGTAAATTAATTTGTTTGATAATAATAATAATAATAATAATAATAATAATAATAATAAAATTATTATTTTCTACAACATTTGGTTATGAATCAGATTTATTTAAGATATAGAAAATATGTAGAAAATATTATGTCACATATAAAGAAATCAAAGGTGAAAAACAAGAAAAAATCCTTATAATAATAATAAAATTAATTAATTATTAGTGACGGCCTAAAATACAAACAAGTCGTAAAGCTGTACAAGGCCTTCAAAATCTTGGAGGTTAATCGAGGGGAATAAACACTAGCATTTAATGAACTGTGTCTAAAACTTTCACTTGATTATTCTTTATTATACGTTCGGTGCCGGTCCAATCTCTTTCATGAGTGTGGGCCAGATTTTATTTGGCCGGCCCCTAAGAAAGAATTTATCAACTGTGATTTTTTAAACGGTGTATCAGTGACATATACAAATTTACGCTTATATAGGATTTTAATAGCATTGCACAAAGTTGTAATAATATTATATTTCACAATGAAAATATCGTTATTTTTACATTTAAAAAAATAAAAAGATTGAATTGCTCATTTCAACAACTAGTCAATTTGAATGAAAACTGCAGTAAAAAGGTACAATGGCAATCGTATTTGGCTGGGTTGGATTTTCCAAGTAACCTCGACCAATTACAACCTAGTTTTGCATGACATCTTTAGATCACGAACCGAATTTGAGGAAAGTCTGTGAAGAGACCGACTTCCTTGTCCAGTTTTATGTAAATCACAGACTGGCTGCCTATTTATTTTGCTCACGTTGCAAATGCCTTGGGCCAGGACTGTATACGTTGCAACATGTGGCAGTAGTGCAATGCAAAAATGTGCACCGAAAGGGATAATATGAATATTCTATAAAATTTCTTTATTTATTTTTAAATCAGAAA
This sequence comes from Schmidtea mediterranea, assembly GCA_022537955.1. Lineage (NCBI taxonomy): Eukaryota > Metazoa > Platyhelminthes > Tricladida > Dugesiidae > Schmidtea > Schmidtea mediterranea. The sequence goes on along the minus strand of CM039681.1, from coordinate 55,311,380 downwards.
ATGAAAAAAAATGTTTTTAAATTATTTTTTTAATGCACGTAATGAAGTGAATCTTTTCACATATTCAATTTTTACAGTCTGTGGCTTTCTATTTATTTATCTTTGATTTTTATTTAATTATTCGGTTTATGAGTTTTAAAAATTATTATTTCTCATGAATATATATAAATAATAAATACATTTTTTAATAATTTATTATTTTCAATAATTCAAACAAAAACTTAGTTTTATTATTGTTTAGAAATTCAAAAAATTGAAAAATTTAATTTAGAATTTAATTTAATATATTAATTTTTTTTAACCGTTTTTACTTCACACTTCCTCTAAATGTGAGTTTTTTATTCAAAATTTGAATTTCCAATCTCACGTTCATACCCAAAATAAGACCAAATCAACAATATTAATTTTATATATTTTAAAACATGATAACAATATCAGGGGAATGTAAGAGAGAAAAGTTTCGTATTAATTTATGGGAAAACAAAACACAAAATGTAAAGAGAAACAGGAAATACATTTTAAAGGGTGTAAAAAAAGTGTAAAAAATTATTTTAAGTCATTGATTTGCATTTATATTCCATATAATTAAGCTCCCTACATTTCAACTCGACAGTGAAGAAGTTTTCAAAGATCTTCCAACTGATGTACTGTTTAATTGTTCGAATAAAGTGAAAGCAATCAGCGGTCAGGAAAAATCTCAATTCACCGAAACACAGAAAGAAGATTTGACTTGTTTCAGGATTTACGAGAGAAATGGCAACCCTGACGAACCCTTAGTGGTCAACGGCTATTGCTATTTGTCAAACAATCTGAAATGAAGAATAAGTTGGCCCATCTTTCTTGACATTAACCACACGAACGTCGAATTTTGAGGAAATTATAAATTGGTTTATAATAAATAAATTATATAAAGAACATTTTACAGACGTTCAAATTTTGCATTTTCGTTAATAAAATTTTATTCACATTTATCTAATTACACATCTGAGCCCATATTTGGCTATTGAATCACTCATACTTTATTCTATAACATATTTTCATCAATAGATATTTTGTTGGTAGTCTTTTCAGTTTTCGAACGATGGGGAAATGCAAAGAAAAAATTTGAAATAAGTAGATAATTTGTATGTTGCACTTACATGACATACTTTGTAGTTTAATAGAAAATAGGCTACTTTCCAACTTGTTCAAAATTGATTTGTAAGTTTAATGAATTAGATAGAACTCGACGTGTTTCGCATTTGCCACATTGTTCTGACAGCGTGTCACTAATAAGATATTTTCTTATAAGAGATTAGGTTTAATAATTTAAATCAATGATTTTTATCTTTATCATTACTTGTACCCTTTTGATGCTAATAGAGATTTTCAGGCTATCATTATTAAAGGTTTCTGTGCTATCGTTTCCTAGTCATAAGTTGATCAAACAGCTGAATTTTGGTCCCGGGAGCTATTATAATATCATTTTGTGGATTGAACCGATTATGCTGTTTGGTCTTATCAACAATCTTGTTGAGAAAACCAGCTTCATACAAGCTTATTGTAGCAACAGTTGCTACACATCAAGCGCTTTTGAAGCTATTGTTGAATAAGTTATCATTTGTCAAGCTCAAAAACGTGAAGTTCCCATTCTTGAAATATCATCTTAATTCTTTTATTTCAGTGGAGTTCAATAAAACATTCCTTGGTAACTTCATCATTATTCATATTTTACAATGGGAAGTAAAAGGGGTGTCTCATCTAAGTCTTTGATTTTCACAGCTCTACGATAGAGAAGTATTCTGCAAATGTATTGTACAGCTCCTCTAGGTGCTCAATTATGTGAACCATTACCGTACCAATTGGTTATCATTCTCACTAACTATTTAATCTAGTAAAATAAATTTAATAGATTTCCATTTTATATTCACCTAAACCGAAAAAAGTTTTCTTTTGAAAGCATATTGTTTTTTACATACTAACATAATGTCAAATCTCTAGCCCTGATTTGATAGATTAAGAAAATAAAGGTGTAAAAGGATATCAAAATATCCCACTGTGATTACCATACGTTGTATTACTTTTTAGTTGATAAACAAAAGAAAGAAAAAACCTGGAAAAGCTTTATTACCGGTATGATACTACTAACTCATACATGAAATGGTATACGCGCACTGGACATATTTCTGTGTCATAGGCTCTATGATTATTGTTATGTTTACTTATATTAGAATTTTTTAGAGGCCTCCCACTAGGTTTGATTACAGACATTCACCACGATATCTACCATGCAAACTCTATTTATTAACAAATTAAAAATTAATATTACATTAACATACTTTATCAAAATCAATTACATACCGCACAGAACTAAATTTAAGGGTTAAAGATGCCCCCAACCTAAGTTATTTAAATAATTAATTACTTTTAAAATGGGGGGGGGGTTAGTTGTTTAAAAAGGACTTTTAATTATTTGTTTTAATAAAATATTATTTATCATTTGTTTAAATGAATTAATTTTTTATATTATTGTTTTAATTGAATTATGTTAATTATTTGTTTATGAATTATTTTAATATGAAAATAATTTTGAATTTTTAGTAATATTATCTTAATAAATAAAATTTGTTTAAATTAATTGTTAGCCATAAGCGCAAATAATTTAAAAAGATATGTAAATATATAAACTTATTCAAAATAATTTACTAAAATATTTATTTAAATTACATATGCAGATAAATTTAAATTTCTTAATTTTAAAATTAATACTTTAAATATTTACTTAAATTTATTCGTTTACGAAAAATTAATTAACTATTTAGGTAATTACAAATAATAAATAAAAAAATATTTATTTTTGTAATATAATGACTAAATATATAAAAGCACTTTGATATACCAAATGATTACACACATCAAGCTTCTAACCAATCAAAATTAAGTAAGCGGTATGAAAATATTTTAAATCAACCAATCAGATTAGAGAAAGGGGTAGAAATTATTTTAAGTGATTAAGACAAATTACCATGCAAAATTAAAATCACAACAAAGTAAAAAAATACTGCAGTGAATTGTATCAAAATTATAAAAACTAACAGTAAATTGCAACAAATTACTTAAATATTATAACAACTTAATCACTTATATCATTAAAAATTTTAAAAATATTACAGTCAATTGTATTAAAATGATAATTTATTTATTCAAATTGCATTCAAGTTATAATATATATATCAATAAATTGCACTACACAATGATAAATTATTTAATCAAGTTGTGTCAAAATAAGAAAATATTACAGTCAGTTGTATTGAAATGAGAATTTATTTAATCAAATTGCATTCAAGATATAATATATTTCAATTAATTGGGTCACAATGATAAATTATTTCATCAAGTTGTAACAAAATATTGCAGTGAACTGTATCAAAATTATAAATATTACAGCGAATTGTAACAAAGTACTTAAATTTTACAACATAATTAATAAATTATTACATTATGTTGTAACAAAGCTAAAAATATTGGTGTCAATTGCATTGAAATGATAAATTATTTATTCAAATTGCATCCAATTTATAATATATTTCAATGATTTGCACCACATTGATAATTTATTTCATCAAGTTGTAACAAACAATAAATATTACAGTGATTTACATCAAAAAAATAATTAAATATTGTAACAAACTAAGTTAGATTACATGGACTTGCAAAAGATAATTAACTTTTCAGATACACAAACATTAAATTATATCAGAGTTATGAAATGTTTTGTCAAATTGCAATAAAGTTAAGAGGTCTTTCATCAAGTTATAACAATTTATAAAATATTACAGTGAATTGCAGCAAAGTACTTAAATAGTACAGAAAATTAATAATTTATTTAATCAAATTATATCCAAGTTATAATATATTTCAATGAATTGCACCATATTGATAAAATATTTCATCAAGTTGTAACAAAGTAATAAAATATTTCAGTGATTTGCATCAAATAATTAAATATTGTTTTTATATACAAAATACTGGTAGAATGAAATTGTTATAAAATTCGACAAAATATAAAAAACTTTACTAAAGATAAAATTTTATTTGACAGCATTTTTTATTTTTCAAATAGGTTTGATAATAGATTTGTTAATCTTGACTCCTTTAATAGTTATCTGAATTTTCTATTTTTTATTATCCTGTACTTGTTCCTTCAATTGGCTTTCACAATTAATAAATGAAAATCCCTCATTAAAACCATGTTATTATTCATCAAATGGAGAATATCTGAAATATTTTTTCGATCTTCATCTTCAATATTTCCAATCATAATATCGTAATCATAACCTTTTAAATTGACCGATTCTTAAAAAATAATTAATCAAATTAAATTAAAAAAATATTACTTTGAATGTATATGTAATAGGAACATTTAAATAGTTCATACTGCATTGAAGGTATTGAACAGGAGGCTTAAATGTCATCCCAATAACATCTGTACTATTATCTTCTAGGAGTAGTTCATATATTTTAGACATTCTTGTTTTTCTTTTATACAAAACTATTTTTTATTTATAGTGAATAATCAATTTTGATTAGATGCATACTTCTTGTGCATTTATTTTAATAAATAATTTAATAAAAAAATTAAATAATTTCTATTGATAAGTAAATTATTCCCAAGGTACTGCACTTCAAAAGTACATAATGAAAAATGCTATAATAAAATGAAAGCATATTATGTTAAAAATATATTATAACATTGAACATTTTATATGCCCGGTATGCAAAACTACCCAACCCATTCCCTATAGTGAGTTTTTAAACAACCATTAAATAATGAATTAAATTCAAAAAATAAAAGAATAAAATTAAGCAACACCCAAATTACCCAATAAGTAATATAAGTGCCGCAATTAGCGAACCGACAACAGATAATATAAATACTATTTGGAACGACTTAAATAAAGATATTGGATAAATGGATTCACGGGATGGAACTGTGGAAGAGGTTGAAGCGGTGGAAGATATTGGATCGATGGATTCATGGGTTAGAGCGGTGGAAAAGGTTTATTTGGAGGATAGAACAATGGAAGAGATTGAAAACATGTTGCAAAATAATATTAATAAACAAATAGGCGGAAATTTACCGATAATTCAAAGCGACTTATGAGGTACTCATCAAATACTTAGTATAGATACTACCAACTTGAACATTAAGGAAATTATTTTTACTCTAGAGTTAATTAACAAGTTAAGAGAAATAATAGAGGAACTAGGATATGTGAAAATTCAATTTGGAATAGAAATTGAATTCGAGAAAGACGGTGAGATAAAATTAAATAACATTAGTAACAGCGCAAGACCAATTACCCAATCATTCTTTGATGAAAGCATACAAAAGATAAATGAAAAGATTGTTTCAATAACTGAGTTAAGGAGTAGTTGGGTTATTAGAAAAATAACTGAAATTTACTTTATAGTGACAAAAATAAGCAATATAAGTAGATTAAGTCGTAGAAGTTACATAAAAACACCGAAAATATTGACAAACAAAAAATGTTTAATAAACGTGAAAATAGCGATAATTTGTTTTATTTATAGCGTATTGTCAATAATTAAAAAAGATGAGATTGTTAGTGGACATAGAAAAGATAGTTATAGTTATACTAAATATCTAAATGAATTAAATTATGACCCAAATGATATGCCCATGAAATTAAATGGAATTAGAAAATTTGAATGAAATAACGAAGGACTAATAATTAACGTATTTAGTTATGACGAAACAGAAAAACCCGAACACAACGACTTTGTTTTAAAAAATCAGTTTTTAAACATAATTCATAGGTCCAAAGTTACAGAAGGAACAATTATTAATTTATTACTATTAAATAAAGGAGAAAATTATCATTATGTAGGAATAACATCGCTTAATAGGTTAATGAATTGTGGAAGTAAAAATGATAATATATTAAAAATTCAATCTTTATGGTGTCATAGATGTCTGAACGGTTTTAGATATAAGGATACATTGGACAAACATGAGATATTATGTATGAGAAACCAGTTAGGAACAACTTTATATACTTTCCCAGAAAATAAGTTTATTAAATTCACCGATTGGTCCAAAACCGTAACCCCACCATATGTTATATACGCAGATTTCGAATCTGTTTTGCCAAAGGACGACGTACACCATCAAATACATTTACCCATTTCTGCTGGTCTTTTATTAATAAATAATTTTGATGGGAGTAAAATATATAAAAATTTATAGGTGAAGATTGTGTGGAACAATTTTTAAAATCATTAGAAAAAACAGCAAAATATACAGTATTACCGTATTATTATAAAATTGGAAGATAAACCATTAAACAATTAACGAACCTACAACAGATTCAATTTTGATACTTGTTTATAATGTTGTCTTTGTTTGAAAGACATTGTTGATCCAGTGAGAGATCATGATCATTTTACTGGGGAATACTTGGGTGTTGCTTACAATGACTGTGATATTAATCGAAAAATAAACAAAGTATTACCCATTTTTTTCCAAAACTTAAAGGGATATGATATGCACCACATATTAAAATATGGATTAAGTAAATTTATAAATTGAGATAGGATGTATCCCAATAACAACTGAATAATTTATTTCATTAATTGCCCACTTGGGAAAAATTAGCGTGAGATTTATTGATTCTTACCAATTTGTAAACGATTCTTTAGCAAAGGGGTTAAAATCTTGTCAACTTTACCTTTGACTCGACCTGTTTTTACGGGAACTATAGTTGATGAAAAGGGGATCTTTCGGTACAACTTTGCAACTAGTTTAGATGTTCTTCAAGATACTTATGAGTTACCACCGATTTGGAAAGGTGTTACTGAGGCTGAATATGAAAAAGCTCAGATAATTTGAGATGAAACTAATTGTAGGACTTTACTTGATTGTTTTCTTTTTGCAGACTTTTTCCAACAATTTCGAGCGAAATCAATAGCTCACAATAGATTAGAACCTTTAAATTATTTTTGGGTTCCCGGAATTTCATGGTCTTCTGATTTAATGTCGTTGGATGATCCTATTGAATTAATGACTGAAAATGAAATGTTTAGCTTTTATGAGGGAGGTATTAGAAGAGGTCTTACTTTTGATAATAAACACTATGTTAAAACTGACGAAAACATAGATTTACTTTATATTGATATTAATAATTTATACGGTTGGGCTTTAAGTCAACCTTTACCTTGTGGTGAATTTAATTGGATATTTGACGGATTTGATTCAATAATATCTGATGGTTTTACTTTGAATCTTGAATCTTTGTCATATGGGTATACTCTTGAAGTTGATCTTGAGATTCCTTCTGAACTTCATGATAAGTTAGACGACTTTCCTATTGCTATTGAGAAAATGAAACCTGAGGGTTCAAAGATTGAAAAGTTGTTGCTGACTCATTATCCTAAATATAACTATGTAATTCATTGGCGATTATTAAAATTATACATGTCACTTGGTGTTAAGGTCACACATGTTAATCGTGCAGTAAGATTCAAACAGTTTACTATTTTAAAAGTATATCGACATAAACACTGAACTTCGAGCTAAAAGTACGAATACATTAGATAACAATTATTATAAGTTGTTAAATAACAGTTTTTATGGAAAAACTGTTGAAAATCTAAAGAAAAGAATGAATTTGCGTTTTTGCTCGCAGATAAACCTACCTTTAAAAAATCGATAAAAATTGACGATGATCTTATAGCTGTTTTGTTAAATCCGGATTCGATATGTTTAGATCGACCAAGTTATACAGGACAATCAGTGCTTGACTTGTCGAAACTTAGAATGTATGAGCTTAAGTATAAGGACTTCGAAGAATATCTGTGACAATTTAATTGCGAGATTAATATAGTTGCTGGAGATACGGACTCTTGGAGATTAAAAATTGTAAACTAGATATTCTTTTGTCTGAAATGGTTAGGGATAATCTTTTGGATACATCTAATTATCCAGCTACTCATCCACTTTATTCTAAAAACCTTGATTCGGTCATTAGAAAATTTAAGGACGAAATTAAGGGAGAAGTTAATGACGAATGGGTATTCCTACGACCTAAATGTTACAGCTTGTTAGGTAAATCTTCTTGTCTAAAAGCTAAGGGAGTGACATTAAAGGATACTGAGCTAACATAAATCGTATAAGGAGTGTTATGAGAAAAACTCCACCTTTCTGTACCACAATTTAGAATAGGAACAAAAAACCATCAACTTTATAGTTTTAAAAATAGCAAAATAGCACTTACAAATAGGGATGATAAAAAGGTTTGGGTGGGTAAAACTGAAATTTTTGCCTACCGGCATATACGTATATTTGATTTTATACTAATTTTGAAACAAATGAACCTGAGAATGAATGAGATTGAATACCAGAATGAAACAGAACCAATTCATACAACAAATAATATAGAACATTATGAAGAATTGATTGATATAGATGATGTTCAGTTCACATATGATGAAGAAGATTTTTAATAAATAAAATTTATAGTAGAAATTTGTGTGTTTTTTATTTTTTGATTATTTTTTATTAGATACATTAGATTGTTGAAATAATTTAAAAATAAAATTTAATAAAAAATAAAAATATAAGCATTCAAAATTTTTATTAATAAACATTAATTTTCTGAATTGTTTTCAGAATTAATTCTTGTACTGATTCCTGAATTGATTTTAGAATTGATCCCCGATTCGTTGTTGTTCATTGTTTTCCTCATTGTTTTCATCTGCGTATTCATCGGTGTCTTCGAAATTGAATCCGATTGTAATTTCGGTATTGAATCCGGAATCGTCAGAATATTCAATTGATAGATATTCATCCAAGTTTGCGTTTGGGTCCATCATATGATATAAATCTATTTGTAAGTTATAGTTAATTTGATTTAAATTAACCATATCATTTCGGATGTTCCTAAGTTCTTCCCTTAACATTCGATTCTTGGTTGCAATATAATCGTAAAAGTCGTTTAACCTGTCCTTTTGTTGGTGTAAATGATTGATTGCATTTCACAATCTTGTTATTTCTTGTTCTTGTTTTTGAATTAATTCTTGATTATTCATTTAAATTGTAAATGTAACAGTTTTATTAGACTTTCAAACAAATTATTAAATTAATAAGTACTTATTAATAATTATAATTTTTTTAAATAATATTTAAGTTAAAATTAATACTTTAAAGGTGTGAAAAACATTAATATTATTTTATTAAATTTACTTTATAAATTTATTTTAAAAAATATACTTCAAAATTATACTTAAAATTACTTTAATTATTATTTAAAATTACACTATAAAATTATACTTTTAAAATTATATTATAAAATTTTACTTTCAAAATTATATTTAAAATTATATTCAAAATTACTTTAATGATTATTCAAAATTTCTAATTATACTTAAAATTTATTTTAATTAATATTTAAAATTTCAAATTAAAATTTCAAATTATAATTTCAAATTATATTATAAAAATTATACATTAAAAATTAAAATACAAAAATTTACTTTAAAAACATGTATAAAAATTTAACTTAAAAAAATAACACTCACTATTAAAAGAAAAGTTATTAAAAAATTTGAATTCAAAAAATTCGCCAAAATTTGAATTTTAAAAAAATGCGCCAAAAATAAATTCGAAAAATAATTTCAAAAATTTTTCAAAAAAAAATGTGCGCACACAAAAATTAATTATCATGATTACATAATTATGCAATCAAGATAATCCGAGGTTAATTGCATCATTGCGTAATTTAATCAGTCGCAAACCCCTCCCTTTATGTTATTATGTAATGGCGTGTGGACGCAGAAAGTCCCTAATTACCTACTATAAAATCCGGCGCTTACATAATTATGAGAGATTATGTTACCATTGTCGGCCCGAGTATTACGTAATACACACACCCTCCCTTTGGGCTGGTGCTGACACAGTATACTACAATTTTCCAATGTTTACTTAACCTTTTCCGATAATGATTTTGAGACAAGAACATGTCAATGAAGAACCGAAATTTATTTTCCTTTAAAAAGGATCCAAATCCTGGCTTGATTCTAAGTATAGCGCTAGCTTCATCAATGTAAACGAACTCGATGAAATTTAGTTCCAGCACTTTTTTGACGAAGAAATCTTTTAAAATATTAAAATCTCTATCGGTTTGACCATGGCTTTAGGTGATTTACAGAATATATAATGTTTTTGCAAATTACCCCATTCATATATTAGACAAATACAAGTAATCGATTACAGAATATTGTTAAATATTTCTTTATGTTTTTCTGTGCTGGTCATACAATGCAAATATATTATATCTATAATATAGTATAATTTTATCAATCTCTATAATTTTTAAAAACAAAACATACGTGAACCATTTGAACGGTATACGCGTAAAATATTTCAAGCGGGCAGGATTCAGTACGACGCGGTGATGCAAATAAGAAATATGCATGCGGTTACTCTGGAACACGCATGCACACTAGTATCCAGACACCCCCACCTAGTACTGTGTCACTATTTTATTGTGTATCTAAGGCATTGTTTTTAGGTGTGGTGACTCGAACTGTCATCTGTTTTGTGATTTAAAATTGTGCAGTCTCATTTTTTTCATTAATTCATGCCTTGTGCTAAAGTTCACGAACCGCCACTGATATATAAATAGAGATGAAAAAGATTGTTTAGGTTTCTTAAATTTCTTACTGTTATAAATTAAAATACACATTCCAAACTTATCAAATCACAAACAAGTTTCAGAGCTCAAATTGATTGATTCCCACTAAAATTTCCACTAAATGCATCTAAACAAATTTAAAGTCATATTTCTATTTTAAAATATCTAACGATCTGTATGGTGAAATATAAACTTGTTTAAATGAAAAAATAATTTGATTTATTTTAACTAAAAATCATTTTCATTAAGGGTTAATTTTTCCGTTATTATATTGTATTGAATGCCAGTTTTATGTGAACGATTGCATTTCTAATCTCATCTAATTTCATATAGTTTCCTTCATTTTTCTTCATCTGAATTTTTCAACTGTATGGAATGTCAAAGTTATCTTATATATTGCCAAATTCAAAAATAAATAAAAATAAAGTAATTTCTTGCTCATTATTGTTTATATCTTAATTCTAAATTTTCATAGTATTATTATTATTATTATTATTATTATTATTATTATTATTATTATTATTATTATTATTATTATTATTATTATTATTATTATTATTATTATTATTATTATTATTATAACAAAATATCGCTATTATAATATTTATCGACTGATTCAATGATCTTATCAACAATGCTTCACATATAACAAGTTCCAAATAATTGTAAAATCTTTTTAATAAAATTTTAAAGCAGAAATTCCAATTTTACTCATTCAATCCTTATTGTGCTCAATAATATTAGTAAATAATTTCAATCAACAACGTTCAAGAACTCAAGTACAGAGGTGTCCCGATATTCAAAAGATTTATGAAGATCTATAATATCCTCAAAATAAAGGAACTAGATATTTGTTTTCTTGAGACTTGTTTAAAAGAAAAAAAGATTCCTTAGTGATTGTCTTTCAATTAAAGATTTTCAATTAATATATTGAAGGACATTAAAAATAATATTGGACTCAGAGAAGCTAAAGAGGAATTCCTCAATTAATTTATTAAAGCGTTTTACTGAACTTTTAGAAGCAGAACGATTAATCAATCTTTTCACAATATTTCTCTTATGCTTAAATTCATAAAAACTTCCTAGGGAAGTATAAAGACTAATATCATATGGTTCTCTATAAATCTCTGTTTTCCTTTGAGCAGAAATATTATATTCACGAGTTGTTGTTAAAGAATGGGTGTTCGAAATCTTTTTTATTTTTGATGTTAAAAGAGATTATTTACAAATTGATTAAGAATTCTAAGGGTCCATGTTTGAGAATGTCTGATTGTAATTTGACCAATAGATGTAAATCGATGGTTGATGTGGTGATTAAAAATGTTTGAGATTAAAAATTTATCATTTCAAATTTATTAGAGTATAAATTTGACTAAAATAATTCCCTAAAACCTAAAGAAAAATAGTGAACAGCATATATTAAAGACATTTAAACTGACATTTCTCTAAACTCAAGACAATTTGAAGGGTGGGAAAATTTAATGTTACAAAATTATACCTTTCAATCAACGTTCTCTCTTGCGCACAAAGTGAAATGAAATAAGTTTCAAAATTCAGGCTCATAGAATTTATTTTTCTCAGCAAAAATTAGAGAAAACGTTGCGGAAAGTGTATTTCAAAATACAAAGTAGGAACGAAGAAATAATAAAGCAGTAGCAGCAAGAAGTCAAATATAGTAAAAGAAACAAAATAAAGTCTAAAATTAGACGTTTATGTAAATTTTTCATTTGAAAATTCCTTTTTGAACTAGAAAATTTTGTAAAAATTGACAAAAAAATAACTCAAATTGTCTCGATTCATTAAAACAAAAGCTGCATTGTTATAATTCACATGAAAGAAATTCACTTTTTGCATATTACGTACTAAATTTTTTTATGAAAGGAAATTTGATAAAAATTGAAATTATTCTGTATTTTTAATATGTAATTTAATAAATAATAATTATTCTTTTAACAGTTGTGAATTTCTTAGAAATATTATTTCCTTCAGCTATTGCTTATCGGGAAAATATAATCACACAAGTTTTTGACGAAAACCAGAAGTTACATAAAGTAGCGTTTGATAAATACAAGAAAGAGTTGTGAAGTTTTCGTCAACGCTTCATAGCATATTTCATAAATTCCATAAAGTAAATGAAATTTTTTGGTCTACCTTCATTCAAAGTTCAGGGAAACAATCTCAGAATAATCCTAAAAATAGTGAGCTTAAGTAATTTTTGTTATTGGTTGTACCTGCAGCTTTGGAAATGATGTATTATGTGGAATATTCTCTTTGTGAAAAATTCAAACAAACATGCAAAACAAATTAGTTCCAAATTATCTAAATTTACTATAATCTTTCAAAGACAACAAAATAACATGACAAGCACAGCTTTTACTCAATAATTATTTTAATATGGTTCTAACAACAAATTGACTACAAAATGAAAATAGTTAATGGTAGCATCAACAATTTCCATTTTATTATTAAAATTCTGAAATAAGCTATCTCCTGCTGCCAAAAAGGCTTCTTTGAATATATCACCATCTGTAAAAGGCTTTTTATGCTGTATAAAAATTCGACAAACACGAAGAGATGCGACCGTTGCCATTTTTGACTTAATACAACTTTTTTTAAACAAAAATTGTTGTACATTTAGAGATCTTTTCAATTTTTGTACTTTTGATTTTTTTTAATAGAATTCGGAGGAAATTCTCGGTCAAAGTTTGCATGTACAGTAATAAAATGCCTACTTAGATTACCTCTTTTTGGTAAAGCAACTGTCGAGTTACATATTAAATAATTACAGTTATCTTTATACATAATGAATAAAAATTCTTCTTCCCAATCAGTATTGAAATGTTATGTCTTTGATTTGTTATTAGAACTCATGATGAGCAAAATTCAAAATATTTAATTTGCTTGCACAAAACAACAATTAATTCTAAAAAAATGTATTAACAATTACTTTACACAACAGAAAAAAGACTTATAAATCAGGATTTTTAAAAAATCAAAATTTAAAAATTTATTAGCCTACTAAATTGGAAATTTCAAAATATTTCGTTTTATTTTTTCGTAAAATACAAAATTTTAACGACGTTAACAACTGAAAAGAATTACAGAACGTTATTTGAAATAGTTTTAAAATTATAATGATTTAAACTACATTTGCATTCAAATAATGAAATAAATTTCAAATGTTTGCTTTTCAAAAATTTTAGTTATTGGAGCCATTTTTTATTTTAAAGTTTATTTTAGCTTTAAATATAAATTTTATCGGGATCGACTTAAAATTTCTTGCCGACGCGTTGGGCATACGAGCCTTAGAAGGTTTCATAAAAGTCAAAAATCCTAAAACTTAAAAGTCTTAGAATTTTATTCTGTATATTTCACTTTTATTTTTTAAAACCCTTTTAAATTTCAAAACTTAATAAAATATTTGTGGTGCGGCGTAATCTAATAACTTATATCCCTATTGAAAGAAGACACAAATATTTATATAATGAGATATTTTGATGTATTAACAATTAAATTTAAAAATATTCTAAATTTTAAAAATTATGCATTGTAATTTTCAAACAACCTTTATCAATATATGTAGTTATAAAACGTGTATCACACAAACCACAACGTAATATGTGGGGAACAATCACGACGACTCATATGAATGAAGTAATAGAAAAATGTCACTGTATCATCATTTACTATTCCACATACATGACAAGAGTTACATAATATCCCAACATGCCCTTGTGATCTTTGAATCAATTTCGTTGCAGTTCAGCCACTCGGAGAGTTTCTGCTCTCATCTTGCTCTTGTAACTGGTAAAGTATTGGATTATGGAAAGAGATGATCTCTTTCTATTTTCGCTTCAAGTTACTTAGTGTGGTTTGGAGATTTGGTGAACGTCCAGAAAAAACTGATATACCTGTGGGTGCCATGGACTTCAATGTTGTTAGAGGCATTGATGCCAATTACACTTCCATTTATCCGTGGTACATTTCATTTTGCTTTTGATGACTTTACAAACACCTTTAATAGGTGGATTAGACACTCCTAGTACAGGTACACTCCTAGTACAATTTATTCTTATGGACAAAAATATCAGAATGCCATCCTATGCTATCAAAAAAATTGAGAATATTATATCAAACGATATCTTTAAATTGACTATTGATAATTATTTCAACCTTTTGAATAATGAGATAAATTTGAATTTTAATAATCGATTTAAAAATTTAAAATATGAATCTTTTTTAAAAGATTTTTTATTTATAATCGGTTTAAAATTTAAATCATTTTTAAATGTGTTTAAATATCTCAAATTATCAAATCATATCAATATCAATGCCAAAAAAATTTTTCGCGCGCATCAGGCGCGCGAAACTAATGGACGCAGCTCGTCGACCTCCGGTCGACTCGCAGAAAATAATGTCAAAAACTCTGAAGCAGAAAATATTGTACGCAGCTCGTCTACCTCCAGTCGACTCGCAGAAAATAATGTCAAAAACTCTGAAGCAGAAAATATTGTACGCAGCTCGTCTACCTCCAGTCGACTCGCAGAAAATAATGTCAAAAACTCTGAAGCAGAAAATATTGTACGCAGCTCGTCTACCTCCAGTCGACTCGCAGAAAATAATGTCAAAAACTCTGAAGCAGAAAATATTGTACGCAGCTCGTCGACCTCCGGTCGACTCACAGAAAATAATGTCAAAAACTCTGAAGCAGAAAATATTGTACGCAGCTCGTCTACCTCCAGTCGACTCGCAGAAAATAATGTCAAAAACTCTGAAGCAGAAAATATTGTACGCAGCTCGTCGACCTCCGGTCGACTCACAGAAAATAATGTCAAAAACTCTGAAGCAGAAAATATTATCCATAATCGATACAACTTGCTCGTGGACTTGGATGATGATGAGATGGGCAGGACAAATAATCCATTCCAATACAAGAAAAACCATAAATTGACAAGATGTAAAAGGGGATCCATATCCATACCTGGGGAAATGGATAGTACAATATCATATTCGCCTATCCCCTCAAACATCCAATTATCTAAGATCAATATATCCACATCAAATCCAAGTAACACGGGCATCACAGATTGCAACAAATCTCCAATTCCTATACCTCTTATAAAGAAGAACCTAGACGATATATTAAATAATTTATTAGAGGACAAAACGAAGGACTCGAAGATAATTGACCTTGACACATCCTGTATTTTTTCTGAAACAGAGAATGAAGAGGTCGATAGGGCATCAAATATAAACCTTGAAAGAGACTCCGACATAAGTCTTTTCTCACAAACGCCCTCGCAATCTGAGAACAACAACGCCTTAAATTATCGGTGTGATAAATCTATCATTCAAAATGCTCTAAAAGTAAAACAAAAAACTCTAACTGCCGGAATACCTCCTTTCTCTCGAAAGAAGAAGAATATCTTCAGAAATATCAAACCTGAAGACATTGACAGTCCAGTTATATATAGATTGGATGTTAAGGGAAAATTGGGATGTAAACCAAATTGGAAGAAGTCAGACTGTGGCGAATTTCCCGTATATGATTATGAGGGATTAGTTGAGCACGCCATGATGAATCATGCCTCAACATTTAACGAAGAAACCCTCATTGATTGTCTGGTGTGTCACCCAAAAAAGGGTAAAAATATGCACACGATGACCTTAATCAGATTCGCTGATATTTTTAACCACATCATGATCAATGAGCATAAGGTCGATATTGCCAGACATGACCAAAAGAAGATATATCTACACCTTACAAAGGAAAACCTGCTGCACTGCAAATTTCGCACAAATAACAAGAAAATATTGTGCAAAAAAGTATTTAATATTAACTCAACGATGAATGATGTGCTTGAGCACATGGCGGTACACACTGATTATTGCTTCGAGCAACAGAAAAAAAATAATGTGTTACTGCGGGATGTGGAAAACCTTTGATGAATTGATCAAACATATCAAGATCATTCACATGAACGAGTTTATAAACTCAGTTGAAACCACTGAGCATGAGGTCTCAAACTGTATCAACAGCATCTCTATGAATTTCGATGGAGTGTTGGCCTCTTGCGAGACCCAAAATATTCCTGATGTAGATTTATCTCTAAAACCAAGAATCCTGCCTGAAAATTTGGCATTTGGAAAAAACTTGGATATTGAACTTAGTTGATGGTCCCAGCACTTAATCAAAGCATTTGTATATACTTTTGCGATAAGACATTCCACAATTTATATAGACCCTATTACTTGCAGTGCTTTGATTCAGTGCAATTATAAGACATTCTTCGAGACTTTTCCTTTTAGAGATTTTGCTGATTGGAATGAGATTTTTATGCCAATATACGGCAAAAACTCTTCCTGGTCTTTTTTCTTTTTGGACAAGAGAAGGCGCATGGCCATGATTATTGATCCGACCGCGGATGATAGTCATGCTCTGCATTTTGATTTGGCAAATGACATACTTAGAACGATATTTAACATCGAAAATATATTTGGCAGGTTGAAATTTGGACTCACTGAGATCGAATACCCGATATGTCGTGAGTTTGGCCTGTCTTCTTTATATGTATGCCATTTCATACAATGCCTTATGCTTGGTTCTGCAGTAACAATTCCTGATATATCAGCCATGAGGATACTGATGAGACCAATAATAAATAAATATAACTGTACAAAGTTCGAAGACAATGATGCAAGGAAGTATCGGATACTAATTGATGATCTCGTGTATCAGTTGGATCTTGATGCTATTACTTGCGATGAAACCTTGTGCGAAATTGAACGAATTAATGGTAGATTGAACCCTGGGAGGTATTTCAAAAAGGAAAAACCTAAATCTGACATCATACACCTACGTTTCAAGAAATCTGCAGAACTGTTATGTGTTAGGAGATTGAGGTTCCAAGCTAACCAAGGGCAAGAAATAGCGAAAATTTGGGAAGATGATGGCATAAAACACACACCACCTATAAATGCATTTCTAAAAACTTTCGCAAGTTCTGAATGTCCAATCTCAGACACCAAATCAATTACCTTACCTTTTTATTCTGACAATGAGTCTAATCTTACAACAGACAACGAGAACATGTCCCATGTAATGAAGCAACTCGACAACACTGCACCAGGGATGGATTTAATTACAGTTGCAGACTGGAGGGTTATATCTCCAAAGCATATCCTGATAACTGCAATCTGCAACAACGTGCTAAGAAATGGTGTGTGCCCTAAAAAATGGAAACTATTCAGAACGGTGCTAATCCTAAAACCAGGGAAAAAGGATGAAAGTTTTAAAACAAGCTCTTGGAGACCTCTAGCGATCATGGACACAGCTTACAGAATTTTCGCGACGCTATTGAATAACCGTCTCCTGGCTTGGATAAAGAAGGGTAATCTAATAAGCCAAAACCAGAAGGCGATTGGAATTCCTGATGGTTGTGCTGAGCACAGTGCTACGTTGCATCTGGCAATCGATCATGCTAGGAGAAGGAAAGAGGAGCTCCATGTAGTGTGGTTGGATATCACTGATGCTTTTGGCTCTTTGCCCCATGACCTTATCTGGTACACGCTTGAAGGCATGGGAATGAAAAAGGAAACCATTTACCTAATTAAAGAGCTATATAAAGACGTCAGTACCTTCTTTGATTGTCAAGGGATGATATCGGAATCTGTGAACATAACAAAAGGGGTCAAACAAGGATGCCCTTTGTCTATGACACTCTTTTGTCTGTCTATAGACTACATCCTTAAGTCAGTGCTGAATGACTGTCCATTTCATTTACATGATATGAACATCAGTATCCTGGCTTATGCTGATGATATTGTCCTTGTCTCTGACTCCTTCAAAAAGATTGAGATGGCCTTGGGGAGGACCGTGAGATTGGCATCTCATGCGAATCTCCGATTCAAACCTTCAAAATCAGGATACTTGTCAATAAATAATAATAACCACGATATCTACAAGTTATATCTATATAATGAAGAGGTACCGATAATAACCAATGAGAATAAGTACAAATACCTTGGGATTGACTTCTCACATAAACAGTATCAGGATATTGACGGAAGACTTCAATCGGCACTTACGCTGACTAACACCCTGTTTAAGTCATATTTACATCCGGCACAGAAGCTAAATGCCTACAAAACTTTCATACATTCAAAACTCATTTTTTCATTTCGCAACTGTATTATTGGACACAGAATTCTTGATTGTGACAGAAATCGGATTACGCAGGGAAGAGAGAAACAGCTTGGTTATGACCAAAAGGTTAAGGCGCTTCTGAAGACAATGGTTGGGGATAAATTTCATGCTCTGAATAATTACTTTCTTTATTCCCATTGTAAATTGGGAGGACTTGGAATATCCTCGTCCATAGATGAATATTTGATACAGAGCGTTACTGGAATAACGAGACTTTTTCATTCATACAACACTGACTTCAGAGAGATGATGAAGAAAGAACTCGCGCATGCTAGAGGAGAAGAGAACTTTGAGGCTGCGCTTAAGTGGATCAACTGCGAGATTGACAAGCCTTTCAAAAACACCTCTTTCTTTGTGAAATTCCAGAAATCGGTATATGCTCTCAAACGTAAATTCGAAATATACATCAAATTGAAATTCGAGGATAATAGTTTCAAATTAGAGATGAGATATAAAAATCGCATTTCATACATTGGTTATCGTAACCTCGGAACACTCTCAAAAGACCTACACGACTTTGTAGGTCTTCACTATGCTGAGAAATGGTATGAAATGAGAGTGCAGGGACATATTGGAAACGCCATTGGAGACAGTATTACGGCTAAATACCTAATAGCCAGCGACATCCTTAATGATGCGCAATATTGTTTCTTGATAAAAGCTAGGAATAACCTACTGAATTTGAATTACAATGCGTACCGCCTAAAATTCAGCCTAGACACAATGTGCAGACTGTGCCACCTGGATGCTGAGACCCAGGCACATGTATTTAACCACTGTCTAGCAAAACCAAATGCACGAAGAATTAAACATGAGAACGTTCTAATAAGCATAGTTGCCTTCCTAGAGAAAATTGGTTTTGAGATTGATGTTGAAAAATCTCCCAAATACATCTCAGTACCAACAAAGCTGAAGCCTGACATGGTAATTAGGTCCAATAGGAATAAAGAAATACACGTCCTGGACCTAAAAGTGCCCTATGACTCGGTGGAAGGTTTTGAAAAAGCGCGGGAAGACAACTATGTGAAATATAAAGATTTGGCAATTGAAATAGGTAAAGCATTTGGTGAAAAGGCTACAATATCCGCAGTGGTGATCGGATGCTTAGGTACATGGGACAAGAAAAACAATGCCCCATTATCGAAGATTGGCCTGTCTAAACCTGAGATTGTGTCTCTTGCAAAGATAGCATGCTCCAGAGCGGTAATTGCGTGCTATCATATATACCGAGAACACATATCATATACAAAGAGTACAATGGCACTACCATTTTCCAGTTAAATCAGAATGTATACGAGGCAATACTGGTAATCGAATCGGTATTGCAGACTTGTGAGAGTATGATAAAAACACCATAGTGTGATTGAAATGCTGAGCCCAGCTCGCATATTAGCCGAAAGGCCGCTTTTGAGATAAAAACAAATTCTGAAAAGGTCACTATTGGGACAGAACCCCATGTTGAATAAAAATATTCAGTTAAAAAAGTTTAAGCTAAACATTTCCTAATATATTATGCAAGTCACGGAATTTTCATGTTTAATACTGAAATCTTTATGAAATTCACATCAAAATACCTCAAATTTTATGTAGATCACGTCTACTTAAAACTAAGCAAGTATCAGATACACTATATATATTTATATATATATATATATATATATATATATATATATATATATATTTATAAATAAAGTGGGTCACATAAACACAAACGTTAAAAACATTAACCGGTAATAATAAATGAGTGAATAATATATTTCATTTGGAAAGTAAAATTAAATATAAAAACAAATATGAAATAAAATATTTGAACTTTAAGAATAAATTTGCTAAGAATTTTTAAATAATAATATTAGTTAATTTGGATGTATATTAAATAATTGACATGATTTGAACTGTTATACACGATTTATTTACAAATAATTTTCAATATTTAAATAATTTTAAAATGCAAATTTAATATTTAGAATTTTCAGAGTTTATGGCATAAAATTTAAAATATTTAAGTAAATTATTTTTATTATATTATTTTTATCTGATTGGAAGTTAACAACAGAATAATTTCATTATTTCAATTTAAAAGTTGTCGAGATTTTATCGTATATTACTTTGACTTTAAATAGTGTTTATTATTATTATTATTATTATTATTATTATTATTATTATTATTATTATTATTATTATTATTGTTATTTTAAACTGCAAAATAATTCCACGAGTAAATGATGGTTTGATAGACGGACAAACCTGAAACTACACGTAATTCAACTTATTTGAATTATTCACATTACATTCCTCGCATCCTGTTTATTTGTTTTATTTGTGATTTAATATCTGTTGATGTTTTTTGGAATATTTTAAGGGATGCGAATAATAATTAAGTAAAAAAACCAATTTCATGACCTTTGATTGTCATGGAAAGTTTGTATTTTTTTCCATGTTTTCATAATGCTTGTACTGCTCTTTATTATCTATTATATTACTTTTTTTATTTTTCTACTAAATTGTATTATTCTTTATTTGTTTCTTTGATTGCATAATTAATCACTATATCCAATTGTGTAGAAAAAATATGAAAACTAAATTAAAGGTTTATAAAATTATATATTGCTATTTGAATCCTGATAAAAACTTATTTTAGTTTTTCTATGTAAAATGCGAAGTGGGTCAGACATAAAACACTCCCCCGTCATTATTAGCTTGTAAGTAATTGGACTTCGTGTTTCCAGAAATGAAATGAAATTGCTAGCAACATACTTTTAGAAAATTTAGTTTCCCATGTAACTCAACATTCTACAGCGGAATTTATAAATTTTATAAAAATACATATTTGCATTTCATTATATTACTATTTCAAGAAATATCAGTATAGCCATAGGTTGATGGTCATACATTCATACAACACAAAATTGGAAAGTGCATTGAATATCATACAGGTGCGCATCTCGCCCCTTTTCCTGTCATATAAATATGAAATTCAAACAAAATCAACATTGTCACATACAGTGATTAACAAAGTTGTTGGAAAAAATTGATTAATCTATTGATATTTAATTTTCTATTTAGGAATTTTAAATGTGAAGATAACAACAAAGTAAATTGATTTGACATTTAACAGATAAAACTTTTGTTTTGCCAATTCATTTTGCTTACAGTTTTGATAAAGGATTTTAAATGAATTTGAAAACTGTTGATTTAGTTTAATTTCAAAGATTTTAAGTAATGAATATTTCCACGCAAACATTCATGATATTTTTTTAAGTTTTAAGGCGATTGTAATGAATTTTAGTAGGTAGTTAGTGGCACTCTGCAACATAAAAAAAACATAGGGGGGGGGGTTTATTTACAGATTAATTTCGGATTATCTTGATTACATAATGATGTAATCAACTTAATAAATTTTGTGTGTATTTTTTTCGAAATTTTTTTCGAGTTTTTGGCGCGATTTTTTTTTAAATTCAAATTTTTTTTCGAATTTTTTTTAAATTCAAATTTTGGCGAATTTTTGAAATAAAATTGAAATATTTTTTTTTGAATAAATTTGTTTTTTAATCACACTATAGTCAAGCGGTATTTTTGAAAAAGACTAAAATAAATTGGCTTGAAAAGCCTAACGATAAAAAAGCATAAAATTAAAATTGGCTCAAATCGCCTAAGATGGTCAGAGTGGGTATTTTCATTCACAAAATTTTTTTTTTAATCACACTATAGTCAGGGGGTATTTTTGAAAAAGACTAAAATAAATTGGCTTGAATCGCCTAACGATAAAAAAAGCATAAAATTAAAATTGGCTCAAATCGCCTAAGATGTGATATAGTCAGGGATATTTTTAATTCGTAATAAAAACTAATGCAATATTTGGTCTCAATACTTTCTATAGGTAAATATTGACATAAAATCAAAATGGCTTGAAACGCCTACTGATAAAAAAATTGACAGGGGTATTTTATAGGCTTGTTAAAAATAAACACTTTAAAGATTTGTTCACACAATTTTCATAGGCAAATTTAGGCTCTAGATAAAAATAATTTAAAATACCTAAAGTAAATTAAAGTACATTAGAATACATTAGAGTATATTAAAATAAATTAAGGTAAATTAAAGAGTCTAAAGTAAATTAAGATACATTAGAGTATATTAAAGTAAATTTAGATAAATTACAGTAAATTAGAATACATTTAAGTATATTAGAGTAAATTAAGGTTCCTCTAGTAAATTAAGATACATTAGAGTACATTAAGGTAAATTAAAGTAAATTAAAGGGTCGAAAGTCAATTTAAGTACATTGGGGTACATTTAAGTAAATTATGGTTCATAAAGTAAATTAAGGTACATCAGAGTAATTTAAAGTACGTTAGAATAAATTTAAGTAAATTAAGGTTCTTAAAGTAATCTAAGGTGCCTAGAGTAAAGTATGGTAGGTTGGGTAAGAATTTTTAAAAATTAAATAGAGAGTCAACAGTTAAGTTACATAAGGGTAATTTTTAAAGCTGAAAATTTTAAAAGCAGTTATAGTAGGCAAATTACATAAGGTAAGAATTTTTAAAAAGTAAATAGAGGGTCAAAAGGTAAATTACATAAGGTAAGAATTTTTAAAGTTAAAGAGTCGACAATATTGCATGATAAAATTTATTAAATAAAATTTTTAGTATAGTTTTATCGATCAATTTTTATACATATTTTTAAATGATAAAATTTTTAACATAATTTTACAATGGAATTTTTTATACATGATTTTTAAAGATGAAATTTTTAGGATAAATTTACAATGAAATTTTTTATACATGATTTTTAAATAGAATTTTTAGTATAATTTTATCGATGAATTTTTTATATATAATTTTTAAAGATGAAATTTTTAGTATAATTTTATCGATGAATTTTTTATATATAATTTTTAAAGATGAAATTTTTAGGATAATTTTACAATGAAATTCTTAAACATGTTTTTAATTGAAAAAATTTTTAATGTAATCTTACAATCAAATTTTTAGTATAATTTTTACTATTACTTTTTTATACATGTTGATAACGATCAAATTTTCAATGAAATTTTTCAAAAACTTTTCTCAAAGAATTTTATTAAATTAAATTTTTGAGTTTCAGTGTTACATAGTATTGCCTAAGGTAGGTAGTAGTCATTCGCAAGAGCGACCCATCTCCTCCACTCTGCAGCAACCCATCCTTAAAAAAAAATAATAATAATAAATAATAATATTAATAAAATAATAATAATAATAATAATAATAATAATAATAATAATAATAATAATAATAATAATAATAATAATAATAATAATAATAATAATAATAATAATAATAATAATACTTTCAGAAAACATAAAAAGTTAACTTACTTGGTATCAACTTCTGAACACTGATAACCCATACACATTGAATAATTCATTAATAACTGAACAACAATCACTAGGTACTGTATACAAATAACCAAGTACTGTACAGCTCTCTATATACATATTAGGCATTGAATAATTTACTTATTCATTAAAATGACATATTTAAATAATATTTACTCTTTCAACACAGATATTGAATCAACTCAACCCACTTAAAAAATAAAATTTTCTCTCAATCATTTCCCTTTAAAATACTTGGTTATTCACACACTCACAATATGTTATCAATAACTAGTTACTGAACAAATCAATATCAAAAACTAATTACTGAACCAATAAATATTAATGATGGGTTACTGACCAACTAATTTTGAAATAAATCACATAAAAGGTTAACAAAAAGAAATACAAGTTGAAATTTTATTAAATTTTTCACTATTTTATCGACCATTGATGTGTCCAAATTGGTAAAATTTTTGGTTGCTTAGTTACCTTGTTGTTATCAAGCGATAATTAATCAAATTCATTGAAACCAAATCCATTGTTATATTTACTTGGTATCAACTTCTGAATACTGATAACCCATCACACTGAATAATCCATTAATAACTGAACAACAATCACTAGGTACTGTATACAAATAACCGAGTACTGTACAACTCTCTATATACATACTAGGCATTGAATAATTTACTTATTCATTAAAATGACATATTTAAATAATATTTACTCTTTCAACACAGATATTGAATCAACTCAACCCACTTAAAAAATAAAATTTTCTCTCAATCATTTCCCTTTAAAATACTTGGTTATTCACACACTCACAATATGTTATCAATAACTAGTTACTGAACAAATCAATATCAAAAAATTTTTACTGACCAAGAAATCTTTAAATAAAAGCACGTATAAATTTGAACAATCAAAAGAAATACAATTTTATTAACTTCTCGACTTTTTTATCGATCATTGATGTCTCCAAATTGTTTTGTTGTTTAGTTACCTGATTGCTATCAAGAAACTATTAATCATTGAAGCTCAATCAATTGTTGTATTTTCTCTGAATAAAAATTTATTTCTTTACAGTCTTGTATGTGATTTATTGAAATTATTTTGTAAAAAATTGAAATTTTTCTACCATTTTTGTAATATTTTTAATTGCGTCCAACAATGAACAATTACTAAACGTTATTTTCAAAGATGAATGCCAACCTTTTCATTTAATTTTCACGCGTCCCTAAATAAATTAATTGCTAACTCATCAAATAATTACTTAAATTTATTTTTATAGATTTTCTATTCACCCCCAACTCTTATTGTTTACTGAATGATAAATTAATTAGTAAGTACAAGTAGTGGTTAATCTAATTGCTAGTGAAAAGAAACTTGATTAGAAAAAGATACTTAAATTAATTTCTTGAAACATATATTACTTTCATTGTACTTGGAATAAATTTTCATATATTTATTGAAAATGATTCGACTCTTTAAATTATTAACTCAAAGATGCTAAAGGTTTGAATAAAACTGATAGAAAAAAAAATTAATATCTACAGCATTACTAAAATCAAATAACTATAATTTCTGATACCATGCTTCAATACATGCATAGGTTCTTGTGTACTGATATCACTTACTGAAAACCCAAACTTATAGGAAAAATGTATGTGATTGTCTATTAGTCTTTGTAGAAATTATTTTTATTAAATTGTGGTTAGCTGGTGAATAGAATTTGATTAAAGTAGTGGGAAAGATGTAAATTTTAAATAAATTTGATTAAATTTGTTAATTCTTTAAATAAAATTTTTTAAAGAAAGCTTCAACATAGTAGCAAATTTTAAAGAGAATAGTACTTATCAATTAAAAATTAAATTAAATTAACTAAGTTGTAAGATAATTGAAAAATTTATTAGATCATTTTTTAAAATTTTATAAGGTTGTTAGGTAATTATTCTAGGTACTTGTTGAATGAAAATTAGTGTATGTTATCGACTGCTCATAGTATTTAATTCTACAATTTCCGGATAAATAATTATTAAATTCTTGATTCCTGGAAATAATCGTAAATATTTAAATTATTCAGAAAATTGTCAAAAAAAAACCTAAATAATGGGTAACAAAAAAGCTTTAAATACTAGTCAATTTTAGTTTTTAATTTAATTGAGTTACAAATATTTTAATAAAATCAAATAAATAGTTACATGAATCAAACAATTTCTTAGAACTGAAATATTATCGATATATCCTGATTAACCTTAAATCAATGAAAAAAGTAACAATTTCCCTAAGTATGTTATAAATTCAACCAACTCAATCCCCTTAAAAATACTATAAATTCACCTCTCAACCAATCATTTCTCTTCAAATATCATTTTCACTCCATTATATCAACTATATTCATACTTTTCATAAAACCCTATCAAGTAGACAATATTTACCCTTTGAACACTAATATTCATTCTAGTAAATTCCTTTAAAAATATTATAAATTCCTCGCTTGACCAATCATTTTCCAACAAATAACAATATTTCAAGCCATTTTCAATTTTTTTCATAAAAATCATAACAATACCCATTTCTATAATATTTACCCTTTAATTAACAATATTTAACTAACTCAAGCCCCTTAAAAATGACAACAAACTTGTTCTTAATCGACTATTTTTCACTAAATAAATTCCACTCTTGACCAATCTTTTCCCATCAAATAACACTTTCCCCTACTCTACCAACTATATTCATTATTTTATAAAAATCACCTATTAAATAACGATACTTAACCGACTCAACACCTTAAAAATATCAACAAATCTGCTGTTAATCGATTATTTCCCTTTAAAAGATCATAAATTCTCTTCTTAGCCAATTGTTTTCCCCTAAAATAAAATTTACTCTCAACCAATCATTTCTCTTTAAATGAGATTAATCCCAGTTATATTCACTATATTCATAAAAAATCACCGACATATCGATATTCAACCGAATAAATCTCTTGAAATCATCTTAAAATAAAATTCCTCTCTTGACCAATCAAATCCCCTTAAAAATATTATAAATTCGCCTCTCAACCAATCATTTCTCTTTAAATTACAATAATCCCCGCTATATTCATTATTTTCATAAAAATCACCAACATATCGATATTCAACAGGATAAATTTCTTGAAATCCATCTTGTGACCAATTATTTCCCCTTAAAAGATCATAAATTCTCTTCTTAACCAATCATTTCTCTTTAAATGACAATATTTCCAATCTCTTAAAAGATTTACACAAATATTCATATCTATCTGAACAAAGCCCCTTAAAAATATTATAAATTCCTCCTCTATATTCTCCATTTATAAAATATTTATTCTTTGAACACAGATACTCAACCGACTCAACTCCCTTAAAAATGACAACAAACTTGTTCTTAATAGATTATTTCCCCTTAAAATATCACAAAATTTCCTCTTAACCAATCATTTCCCTTGAAATCACATTTTCCGCCACTGCACCAACAATACACATATTTTTGGTAATAACCTACAAGATAAAATTTCTTTAGAAATCTATATTTAACCGAATAAGATCTTTAAAAATTCATCATTTGGATCATATTTACTATATGTATTCAACCAATCAAATTCCCTTAAAATAAAAATCTTAATTTTACCAATAAAAATAAATTTTCTTTAAAGTATTACAAAATTTTTATCGATACCCAACATTTTCCGTCGAAAATCACCACAATTTGATTCTGGCAACAAATTCAATCAAATAAAAAATTCATCAAAAATGACTAAAATCGAATAAAGTCTATGTTTCCCACATAAATTTAATTTCACTAAATTAATGTAAAATCATAAAATATATATCATGTTGCTCCAATAATTAAAATTAATCAGTAAATCAAGTATAAATTCAATAAAAATTACCAGTCAACCCATAGATATAATTCAACGATTTTCATATGTATATTGTTAACCACACTGAGCATCCACTTAAAAATTTCTACAATATACTACTTTTGTGATTGATATTCACGAAATCAATAAATGGAAAATGATAATAATTATTGATCTCCCTTTTTACACTGTAAAATCAATTAAGATCTTAGGTTTCACTAAAATATTTTTAAAAATTAACTGATTTAATCAACTATTTAAATATAACATAAAATTATAATTAAAATATCATTTACTATTCAAAATCTATCAGTCAATTTGATTCTAATTCTTAAATAATTATCTTAAATAGATGTTTCATAAACATTTTGATCATAAATTTAACTTTTATTTAAAATAATCCTAAAATCAAGTCAAATCTAATAAATTATCAAGAAATTAAGTGTTTCTAAATTATAGATTTACCCTCATTTCTTCAATAATTTCATTAAAAACATAATCAAACCCTAAATCTATTAAAATTCAGAAGAAAACCATAAAATTCACAAAGATGATTAAAATTTATTAAAATAAATACCTCGTAAAACTAGATATCACTTAAATTATCATAAAATTTCCCTAAAAGCTCTAATTGATTTACATAGCCTAAAATTATTTTATTTTTGTCGAGTACAACCTAATCTATTAAAAGATGTTATTTATTTAATTAAATTTTCATTGAAAATAACAAGTCAACAAATAGAATTTTAATTAGTAGAGATTATATTCTATAAAGAAAATTTTCAGTGAAGAAGCAATGTTGGTGAGAGAGTACATTAAGTGTCTAAAATCATTGAAATTACTGGGAAAAAAAGTGGGATAGTTAAAGATATCTACTAAATAGATGAAATATCAATTGATATATTAAAAACTTACAAGGATAATATACTTTGAATGAAGAAAATATACATCGAATAGGAATATTGTATCAGATACGCGCGCGCGTTTATTGTTTTTAATAACTATTTTTCCGCCCATAAGTGTCCATCAAAATATATATATATATATATATATATATATTTTTTTCTCTTCAACGAATATTTTTCTCTTCAATGAATATTTTCCTCTTTAATTTAATTTAATAAAATTCTTTGAGAAAAGTTTTTGAAAAATTTCATTGAAAATTTGATCGTTATCAACATGTATAAAAAAGTAATAGTAAAAATTATACTAAAAATTTGATTGTAAGATTACATTAAAAATTTTTTCAATTAAAAACATGTTTAAGAATTTCATTGTAAAATTATCCTAAAAATTTCATCTTTAAAAATTATATATAAAAAATTCATCGATAAAATTATACTAAAAATTTCATCTTTAAAAATTATATATAAAAAATTCATCGATAAAATTATACTAAAAATTCTATTTAAAAATCATGTATAAAAAATTTCATTGTAAATTTATCCTAAAAATTTCATCTTTAAAAATCATGTATAAAAAATTCCATTGTAAAATTATGTTAAAAATTTTATCATTTAAAAATATGTATAAAAATTGATCGATAAAACTATACTAAAAATTTTATTTAATAAATTTTATCATGCAATATTGTCGACTCTTTAACTTTAAAAATTCTTACCTTATGTAATTTACCTTTTGACCCTCTATTTACTTTTTAAAAATTCTTACCTTATGTAATTTGCCTACTATAACTGCTTTTAAAATTTTCAGCTTTAAAAATTACCCTTATGTAACTTAACTGTTGACTCTCTATTTAATTTTTAAAAATTCTTACCCAACCTACCATACTTTACTCTAGGCACCTTAGATTACTTTAAGAACCTTAATTTACTTAAATTTATTCTAACGTACTTTAAATTACTCTGATGTACCTTAATTTACTTTATGAACCATAATTTACTTAAATGTACCCCAATGTACTTAAATTGACTTTCGACCCTTTAATTTACTTTAATTTACCTTAATGTACTCTAATGTATCTTAATTTACTAGAGGAACCTTAATTTACTCTAATATACTTAAATGTATTCTAATTTACTGTAATTTATCTAAATTTACTTTAATATACTCTAATGTATCTTAATTTACTTTAGACTCTTTAATTTACCTTAATTTATTTTAATATACTCTAATGTATTCTAATGTACTTTAATTTACTTTAGGTATTTTAAATTATTTTTATCTAGAGCCTAAATTTGCCTATGAAAATTGTGTGAACAAATCTTTAAAGTGTTTATTTTTTACAAGCCTATAAAATACCCCTATCAATTTTTTTATCAGTAGGCGTTTCAAGCCATTTTGATTTTATGTCAATATTTACCTATAGAAAGTATTGAGACCAAATATTGCATTAGTTTTTATTACGAATTAAAAATATCCCTGACTATATCACATCTTAGGCGATTTGAGCCAATTTTAATTTTATGCTTTTTTTTATCGTTAGGCGATTCAAGCCAATTTATTTTAGTCTTTTTCAAAAATACCACCTGACTATAGTGTGATTAAAAAAAATTTGTGAATGAAAATACCCACTCTGACCATCTTAGGCGATTTGAGCCAATTTTAATTTTATGCTTTTTTATCGTTAGGCGTTTCAAGCCAATTTATTTTAGTCTTTTTCAAAAATACCCCTTGAGTATAGTGTGATTAAAAAACAAATTTATTCAAAAAAAATATTTCAATTTTATTTCAAAAATTCGCCAAAATTTGAATTTAAAAAAAATTCGAAAAAAAATTTGAATTTAAAAAAAAATCGCGCCAAAAACTCGAAAAAAATTTCGAAAAAAATACACACAAAAATTTCGAAAAAAATACACACAAAATTAATTAAGTTGATTACATCATTATGTAATCAAGATAATCCGAAATTAATTTGTAAATAACCCCCCCCCCCCTATGTTTTTTTATGTTGCAGAGTGCCACTAACTACCTACTAATGTTTTAATGAAAAATTTGAAATCGGGTCAATGTTGAAGAACCGCTTGGTATATACGTTGAATTTTATATTTAAATTATGTATACGTATTGCATCAGTATGTGTGTATCCAGTCTAAGTTTACATGTATATTGTATCTGAATCTTTGCTACTATTTATAGATATTTCATGTGAAATACTGCTATAACAATTTTATGAATCCAAAATAATCAACAAACCAGTTATTAGAAAATTGGTCAACGTAGGTGGCACGAGAAAATCCTCAGTAAGAAGAAATCCCTTTTGTGCACACGCCTGTTCCCTTGCATTGACTACTGTCAAAGAAAGTAAAATTTACTTTTATTCAATAACAAGATCAGTGAAAAATGTTATTGGTCATCTACCTATATCGAGGCCAGTTTTCAAAACGTATTGAAATGTCTCACTATAGTTAGGAATGCTGTAAAAAGAGTTTTTGAGGTAAGCGGAGTTCGACAAGTTGTTGAAAGATCGAACTACGCTATAGTGAGATCGTTGAAAGGATGGGTTTAAACACCGGCTCAGTCTATTGTTGATCGGACTCCGTCTACCTCAAACATTCCTTGAGTCTAAAGCAGTAGACCATGCTTACCATTACAGATAATCTCATTTTCAAAATAGGCCTCACTATAGTCAGACGGGCCAATTACCTTATCATTGCCATTATTATTGGATAAAAATCAATAGGAGGGGATGCCAAAGATCTCACTTTTTTCAGTGTGTATATAACTTCTAAGCTTTACAAATACATAGTCCATAAAAAATCATAAAAATAAGAGATGGCTTTAAAAAGAAAAAACAAGACAAGAAAGAACCCTGAGGGGAAACTAGATTAGATTATAAACCCTGCATTAAGGCCTTATTTTACTGAGTGTCTTTGAGAATTGTTAAAGGCGACTTTTGACTTGTATAACAACTGAGAGTTTTTAGCAGTAAAACTGATTTGATATATAATGAAATTTTAACAATGGACATCAGCACACGAATTATTCTGAAATTTTGAATCTGAATGATTCGTAAACAAATTTTTTCATTATTCTATTTCAATCACTATATGACATCTGATCATTTGCAATCAAATGAGGTAAGCATTTCTAAGGAATATTAATATTTTTGTTTAATTGAACTTAATTTTTTATATTTATTTATTAATGCATATGTTTAACAATGAATTTCTATATTTTTGAAAGCTTAATTTTTGACGTAAATGATAATTTTCAGTATAACTTTGATTATTTATTAGAATATTCATAAAATCTCAAATACATATCTCCAGAGATAGGATCAGTCAGAAGGTTGATTTTACATAGATTCACTCAAATGCCAAAATCTTTATACGTTTGTCTTTGAACGGTTTATATATTCGGTGTTGAATTTCTATATAAATTATCTTGTGGGTTAAAATTGGTTGAGTGTAGCTGTTCATTTAAAAGTAAATTAAATTATATTTTAACTTCTGGCGTAAAGGTCACATGGAAAGTCTCAAAAAGAAGATCATATGACTAACAATGAATGTCTTAATGGTACAAGTAAGGTATTTATGGTCTAAAGATTCCTTAAAAAAATATTATATAAAAGTTCTGAAAAAAGCTGTGCTGAAAATTCGCGAATATCTAAAAAAACATCGATGTCTTTACTGATTAATAGACAAAAAGAAGTTTTTGTTAATGTCATTGGAAAATGAAAATAAATCAGAGGTGAAAATCAAAAGAAGTTAATATAATATTAAATTTTTAATTAAATAATCATTTATTTTTAAATTTAGACACCTTCAAAAAATCTTTAAATTTTTAAAAAATTATATTTAACCGACACCTAAAATAATTTTACTTTTAATAAACTTTAAAATCGAAGTTATATAACATACCAATTTAACATTCAATTCATTTGAAAACAACTTAAAATCCATATAGTTTAAATCTACCATCCAAACTATTTAAAATCATTCAAAACACAAAATTGTATACATTGGTTTTTGGAACCAACGATCCTATTAATAACGCATCAGATATCCCACATTCCCAATGCTTATTAGAACATTTTAATAAAATTTTAGAATCAGACTTATCTATTTTACTGAGTATTTACTTTGCTTGCAAATATGAGTCGATCCCTTGGGTCAACATTGTTGAAGAACTCGAGTACAGAGATGACTGGAAGTCTTTCGAATGTATATAGCGTTACAAAAAAATGTGATCAAACAGAAATTTGAGACTTAAAAATAAAAATTCTACGTATTTCGAAAAACGTAAAGATTATCTAATTATCTTAACTACTAAACTGCTTGTTTATTATTAGCAATTAATGTTATTAATATTATTTACCTCATCATCCGATTTAAATTCACCATTCAAATTACAGTCATGCATTCTCAAATATGGACCCTTAGAATTTTTAATATATTTATAAACAGTCACTTTCGTCAATTATTAATAAAAACAATTTTGAATTGATACAATAAAATAAAAAAAGTTTTCAGAATAAAATTTATTTTATCATCTTTGAAAAGCTTGCATTGAACTTTCCACTGAAAAAAGATGAATTATTTTGTGTTTTATGTTAACAATTCAAAAGATTTGAAATTATCAATTTATTTATTGCGATAAACACTGGAGCGGACAATCAAACAGTGAAGTCTAATTCCAAAGTCAAAGAATAAAATATTTGTTAAACACCACAAAAACTGTCACCAAATATTATACAACTTGAATTACAACTGCTATAATACAAAGAAACTTTTCTGTCTTTCCCCTTGCAAATATAATTTAGTACTAAATGGTCAAGAGGAATTCTCTTACTTATATATAAAGAGATTATAACATTAACATTACGGAAACAAATATCAACTTTTCGTGAAACTATGTAACTTCTCTAAAATACAAAAAAAATTCAATATATTATTAAGTGTTCTTCCAAAATAAATGAATTAACGTTATTAAAAATTAAGAACTAAATTTAAAAATGAGTAAAACATTTTTTCTATAAAGTTAAGGCCAGATTCAAAGAATATGTGCTGGTCACACTTTCATAAATATTATTATTATTTATAATTCCAAAAACTTAAAATTTACAACATCTCCATAAAAAAACTTTCAATGCAAAAATCAATCACTAGAGCCGAAGTTATATTAGTTAACAAACTTAACCAAAATGAATCTGTTATCAATCGAATCAAATCTTTTATCTACAATATTATTCAGAATCCTATGCAAAATGTCATCAACGAATTCAATCCAATTTTATAATGTTTAACATTTATGATGGGATATTAACTTCGTTACAGAATGATAACCGGAATTATTGAATAAAAACCCGAACACAGAATACCTTTATTGATTTCTAACACAAATTCACAAACTGTCACGTGATTTGCACTTTTCTTGCAATAATTTTATAACGTGAAAGCAGATACCCCAATTGAAAATCGTGTTGCCCGAAACGTTAGGAAAATTTAGATTCATTTTCAAAGCTTATTTGTTTGGCTTCACTGCCCTTCACTTGCTTTTCTAAATGTGATTCCTTCGATGCATTTTGATCGACCACTATCCAAATTCTCTCGTTTCGAGCTCCATTTTTATACCATTTTCTGACAACAATTTAATCGCTGGTAAACAAAAAATTTTGAATGCTCAACAATTATTTCAGCAATTCGGGTTTATTTATTTTTAAATCCTGGTGTAATTGTTTCTCGCATTCAATTTTGCTCAGTTGGTTAATGGGGTAATTTGTCGGAATCAAAATAATTATTCTATTTACTTCCCGAGCTTTCTGTACAGCTCGGCTCTCAACAAGTCGCGGGTTTTTCGCTAGGTGATTAATTAATTTTTATTGTCTATAACTTTCCTTGGGACTCTTCACTAAATTTTTATGATTATATTGGAGTTGGTCTTTCGATTTTTTTCGTTTTTCGAGTTTAACCATGCCCGCATCTCCATATTTGAATTGCTTCCATTATCTCAATACCTCGACCACTGGGATATTAATTTCAGAACAATAATTTCATTTCAATTGTCAAATAAGTTTATTGAAAATTTTCTTGAAAAGCGAAATTTTGACATTTTCATTGCAAGCGCATTTTATCGTCATAAAAAACATAAGAATGAATGGAAAACAAGAAATGACCAAGTGAACATGATTTTCGGTTTAATTGTGAAAAAATCAATTTAATAATTTGTGCTTGTATTTGTTCATTGATTTTTAGGTGAAATGATTTACAATGCAATCTTGAAGGTAAGAAAAACTATCAACGTCAATTTAAAACAAAATATATATAATCAAAATGAATAAAATTTAGCTTAAAAATATAATACTTATAATTGTAAATAGCTTATACATAAATATTAAAATATATTGCGGGAACTATTATGATCCACAAGAACATATCCAATTTTAAATGTTTATATTAATAATTTAAACAAATTGATTTCAGACATTCAGAATAGGCTTTTATAAAGGAAACTTCATTTTAAATCAAA
Source organism: Schmidtea mediterranea (assembly GCA_022537955.1). Classification (NCBI taxonomy): domain Eukaryota; kingdom Metazoa; phylum Platyhelminthes; order Tricladida; family Dugesiidae; genus Schmidtea; species Schmidtea mediterranea. The sequence continues at coordinate 55,275,801 of CM039681.1, read as the reverse complement.
ATATTTATAAATCAGTAACAATGAATAAAATTGTGCTCACTAAATATAATACTTACAACTGTAAGTAGCTTATAATTAAATAAATATATACATATATGAGCTGAGACGGTACAAAGTAACTTATATACGATTTTTTATGTACTGATTAATAATTGAAAAAATATGATTTTAGACCTTCAGAATGGGAATTTATAAAAGAAAATTTGACCTGTCTCAGGAGGGATTTCAAGCAATTACCGAAAATTCCTATGTGAACATAAGTGCCTGTCGTTTCAATTCAAAAAACTTAGACCAAAACAAATCTTATGTCAACATCAATGCCTATATAAAGAGCGAAGATCTGAACGTGCTGGAAAAAGACAAAACTCAATTGCTACCGAATTTCGACTTATACAATAACGATTATGACAACGATTACGGATGCGTTGAAGTTGGAAATCCGGAAATAAATTATCACGTCTTGGATTTTCGTAAAAACCGATTGAAAAAATCGACGAGATACATGACAACCTCGATCAACATAAGCCAACTGAATAACAACGAAAACATCCACACGACAAACGGAACATGGAGACGGAGATCTTTGACACCCGATTCAATAGATTATAATTCCAAATTCCATCAGATCATTTATGCCGACCTAATGATCCGGAACTGTGACGATAATCGATTGTCGATAAATCTCAAAAATCACTCTGAACCGATTGAATACACCGAAATCGATTTGACACAGACTCAAGCACTGGTAGAGATGGACAATGAACTGGAAAATTTAAAATCATCTAAGCTCTGGCATAAATCCTGCCGATTGAAACTGCAAAGAATCGTGAAAATTTATCAGAGATTAAAGAAAGCATTTTCAGGTACAAAGACGAAAAGTGAAGCAATTACTTAGAGATGAAATACAAAAAAAAATTCTATTTTAAATTCTAATTTTTTATTACATTTTAATTAAAAATCAATACAGCGTCCTTTACGCTCCCAGTCGCCATATCTTGTGGGTTCTGGGCCTCTTGGGCCTTCTACTTCTCCTGTTGTTGGATTTGTGTTATTTTCATATTTTTCCAGCGGTTCTTTTTCAACATACGGCTGATATTTATCACTCCCACTTTCAACAGCAGAATCGTGTTTTCCTAAATATATAAAACTTTCTCATCGTTCTATTTGCAATAATTATATAAAATTTAATGCCAAATACAGAAAAAGGGCACATAATCGAATCCTTTTCCAAAAATCGACAACTTAATTGATTAGTTGGAGAAATTAAATCGGTTGGGTTTTAAATCACAACCTGGACTCTACGCGTTTGTATTTCAAATAACAAGGCAGTTTACAATTTAGTTACGTTTTCAACAATTTAACTTTTCTAATTCAAAAATCGACAATATAATTTTATTTGTTCTTTTCAATAAACAATTATAGTTTGCTTATACGTGTAAATATTCTTAAGGAGTGCCACTACAAACTTTCTTAAATACATGAGCTACTCTTTAAGCCTCTGCGTGAATGACTGAAATAATTTATCCTTTGTATTAAAGTTTAATAAGAATTACCATTATTGGAAGGTAGTGATGATTTAGTAAATTCTTCAAATTCCGATATGGTTTAAGTAATTTATAGCAATAACCAAATGAATATATATCTATAAAATTTATTTTACTTTAATAAACTAGATAAAGTTAGTTACATTTCAAAAAAATGTAAATGTTTAATGTGTGAAAATCATAGAAATATATTTTGAAAAGTAATCAGTCAATTAATATGAGCGGTACTGTATTTAGTTTTGAAATAATTTAGAGTTTGCAATAAAGTTTAATAGAATTACCATGATTGAAAGGTAATGATGCTTGAGTAAATTCTTCAAATTCCGATATTTTTTAAGAAATGAAAAATTAAATAATAGATAAATTATCACAAAGGTTGAATTAATGCGGAGGCTAAATTACTCCAAAGGTTAAATGGTTGTAAAGACTAAATGCAAAAACTAGATCAGAGGTTCTCAAACCTTTTTGTTCCGTAGATCCTTTGACAAGATTTGATGTTTTCATTTTTTCTAAAATAAAGCATCTGAAAAACCATATCAGATAAACTACCTGGAAACTTTCACTATGATAGTCTTTTCTATAGAACGAAACTGGAAATGTGTGAATTTATAGTTATATATCAATTAAAACGACATAAAGTGAAAATCGATAACTATTATCATAATATAGATACACTGAAAATCAATTCTTTTAATGAGATTGAGGAATATGATTGCTTGACCGCAAAGCTTCCATATTTGGCTTCAACTTAATTAAATTAAAATTAAAATCTCTTCTGATAGTAATTTTGTAATGAGATTTAAAACCAAACTGAAACATTTTTAATGAGATATGAAGATATAAAAGCTTTCTAGTTATTTTCCATAATGTTAAATTCCATAAGATATGTTTTGTGTATATCTATTTGAAGTCAGAATTACTAGTATCCTTAATTTGTTCATTTTTACTTATTCCGATTAGCTCTTCTTGTAACATTATAATTTTTACTTCATAGGTAATTTATGTCTTTTATAAGAAATTATTATGTAAGTACATAAGTACTATCTGTGTTATGTGAATTATTCCATTTGTTGAAAGCAAAAATTTCGGTAACGACATGCTTAAATTGGATGGACCCTTTGCAGATTAGAATCTACCCCGTGTGGTCCATATAGAGCACTTTGGGAATTACTGCGCTAAATTATTGCAAATAGTAAATTGTACCAGAGGCTAAATTAATGCAAAGGTTAAATTACAGTTGGTTTCACAACAATCATTGATCTTGTTGTCATGATAATGGCCCTTGAAAATTCAAATTGTTAATTTTCTTGCTTGTCTAAACAAAGGGTTTTTCTTTCGATTAACTCTTTAGTAATTAATGTTTATATAAATTTCTGTTTTTCATACTAATCCGCACATTTGCTGATAAAATATTTTTCCATCATGTTTTTTTCCATTGGTTTTTTCCTTCTCATTTTCCAGTTTTAAATACGAAAAAGTAATGATTTATCGATTTTCTACAAACTCACCTTTCTGTCTGTTTTTCTTCAACTCCGTTTACATTCAAAATCTCATTCACACTTTAAACCTATTTCAACTAGTTTTCATTTTATTAAAAAAAGTTAACTAATCTATGACTTAACCCTTTATTCGAAATTTCTTCTTTTTGAATAATATTAAATCTCATTTTAGCCACAAAAAATGCACTTGACAATTATATGCAATTGGCAAAAAAATAATTTTACATTCCACTCTGTGAATAATATGTTAAATAATTATTTCTGTCTGCCACAGAACAAAGCTTTGCTGATTTAACTAATTTTATAATTAACCATATATTACTGACTACTTAAAAGTAGTTTAATTTTATCCGTTTATGCATTTTCAATAAAGGTTTCATAATAAATTAAATTACTCTCTAACCAGTAATATTTGCGCGAAAATCGAGACATATTGAATTTCTGTTTTAATTTATAAATATGGTAAAGTCGGGTATAGTAAAAAACCATATATATTAAATTCTTATTTCGTGCCAATAGCACTATATAAATTTTATAGGTTATAGTAATTTTTTTCAGGCCAGATGATGTTTTACTAAAACCGAGAGTTATTGTAGATAATTTACAGTTAACAACCCTAAAAATATGCGATTCCTTTTATTGAAAATTTCGTCTAGCATAATTTTGTTTGAACTTCATTATATTCAGCACAATAAATGATTGAATATTTTTGAATATATTACCGTTAATATACTGTATAAAACACAAGTTTCAACCAGAAAGATTGATCTGATAAAAATTGCGTATTGTTAGTACCTGCTTTTACATTTGTTGAACTTTTTTGGTTCTCCTTGATGAACTCTGATTCACAAACATAGTACATCTGAATTTGAAAGCTTGTCTCATTTTCAATTAAATTTATAAAACAAAAAATTTCAAGGTTCAATAGAATACAGTTTTGAAAGGATATATACAATTAATACAGATAAAGTCAAATTAATTTAAAAATTCAATTAAACCAAATAAAAATAAAGTAATTGAGTCAATAATAACAAAAATATATTAAATAAAAGTTATAAACTATAATATTATAACAATTTTAGCAATTTAACTTATTCACACAATAAAAAAGAATGCAAAATTTAAACTATTAATAAATAACGAAAAATAAAATTTATATTCAAAATTTAAAAAAGTAAAATACCTAAAGGGGTTACTACTTTCTTTAATTCCTTAGAATAATTCGATTTAAACACATTTAAAATTTTATTGGAAAAATTTCTGACAAATTCTTAACATTTGAAATATCTATATTAATATTTATTGGATTAAATTAATAAATACCTACTAATTTTATACATTTAGATTTAAATTTCTTTATTAAACAATTAGGAGAAATGTATTAATAAAACAAAGCAAATTGAATTTTTATTTTATTTAAAAAAAATATTTCATGTTATAATAAGTTAAACTTCAAATCTTTGAGTAAATTCGTTAAAATATCAATATTCGAGAAAATTACAGATATGCATATGTTTATTAAATCAATGTTCAGTAAAATATTTGTATTCTAAGTTTTAGCGCTAACTTCCGAGCCGTACCATAGCGAGTGCAAAAAAGGGAATCACACAGGGTCCCTTATTTTAAAAACACGACAGAAACTTCTCAAATAGTAAAAAACACAATTGAAACAAATAAGATAATGGGTACCTGATGTGGGATCAAATTAATTATTTCATAGGTTGGGTTATTATTATTGAAAGTCGGTTCCCTCTGACTCCTCGTGTCCTTTTCGAATCAAATAAGCAAAACCAACACAGAATAATCTTATTTGCACTTTACCACAGTTACAACTCAATCCGATTTATTTCAATGTTTTTTAATGACAATTTCACTGATTTATTTGCACCCTTCAAACACCGTATAAATTTGATTATCTTAAGGTAGGTTATCCAATGAATAATCACCCTTTCTGATAGATTACTTTTGACTTTACTTGGGTTTAGATTCTTTTACTGACCTGACTACACTACTCGTTTGCTTCGACCACTGGCCATTTCGTCTTTTTACCTTTTCCTTTTACACTTCTACTCAGACTGTTTTCAGACAATTGGCAACAACATTTGCTACATTATTAAATTATTAAAAATAATTACTTCCCACAGACCACCTTAGCCGAAATTTGTCAACAACGTTTGCTCCATTACTAAATCACATATTAGGAAATAATTACCTCTCCATAGATCAGTGGCGCCTATTTAATATTGTTTAGGTCAATTTACCCTTTTATATTATTCCGTCTACACGCCGGGTTTTCCTCATCTCTCGAGTTTTCCTCATCTCTCGGATTTTCCTCATCTCTCGGATTTTCCTCATTTCTCGGGTTTCCCATTGCCTCGGACTTCCCATTGAATCGGGCTTCCCATTAGTAATTTATTTTTTAAATTAATTTATTTTTTTGTCTTATATTATTTTCTAGGGACCCCTCACTAAATTTTTATTATTATTTCTGGACTCGTCTCTCAATTTGGCGTTCAACCATACCAATTTCCCCCAATCAATACTACTTTCGAATTTTTGTAAATTTTTTAATTGATGTTGCACTTTCATCGTTTTGGTGTTTTAATGATTTTACTGTGCTTTTTTCTTAATACCCCATTACATACATTACACGGGTTCCAATCAGGCAGGTGCCAAAGATAAGATAATCAATAAGCGCCTATAAAAATGTAATATTGGAAGTGTGTTATAATAGGTGGTCGTCAGTAAAATGTGAGTCTCAGCACAATGACTACTAATACTCTGAACAACATTGGGTCCCTGAGCTACCATAGAAGATGCTGGGATTGTCAATCAAATTTAATATTTTCAATTATCAATTTGACTGCAAGTATATCTTATTGAACCACGAAACCGAACTCCAGACAATATAAAAACGTGGATTAACACATTTGAGTAGGTTATATAAATTATAAAAGGAAGTTAAGTAAACAGATGGGAAATTTAGAATATAAGATCGTCTCTAATTCGAGTAAGGTACGCAATATGTTTATTAATAAATCAAAAACTCCGGTTGGATTGTGTTCTGATCTCGTTTATCAATTTACATGTAATGGGTGTAATGCCATATACATTGGAGAGACTTCCCGTCATCTCTGTACTCGAGTTCTAGAGCATTGTCTATTGAAGGGTTTGACCAATATTAGTGAGCACAATAGAGGCTGTAAAAGTGAAATGGGAATGTCTGATTTTAGAATTTTGTTGAAAAGTTTTAATAATTATTGGGAACGCGTGATATGTGAAGCATTGTTGATAAGGTCATTGGATCCAAAGATTAATGTGCAAAGTGCTGTGACTACGAATGTTTTGAATGTTTTTTAAATAGTTTACGTATGTTAAATCATGTTTATGTATTGTTTTTTAAAAAAAAACTTTTATTTAATATTATTAAAATTATTGAAATTTTAAATTAATTAAAAGTTATTTGAATATATTTTATAAATATTGATTTATTACAAAATTAAATTAATAATAAATAATTTGTTTAAATTCATAATATTTTTAGTTGGTTTTGAGTACCTGAAGATGATAGTTATGCTATCGAAATATATCGAACGAAAAGTTTTTATTGGCGTTATCTTTTTATATATAAGTTTGTATGTTTGTTTGTCTGACCAGTATAATATTATACCATATATTAATCAGTAAGGACAATTGATATATAAATTTAATAAAATAAAGTAGTATATAAACCCATATATTAAATTAAAATATTGAACATAGTTAGGATGATTGACATTTAATTTCTGTAAATTAAATATTTTTCAGTCATATGTTACAATACAATATATGTATAATTAATATAAAAATCAAATCAAATAATTTAAATTAAATAAATATAAAAGTTATCTATATGAGACCATTAAAACATAATGTCTGAGAACAAAAAAGAAATGATGAATTCATTCAATATGCAATCTGCCAATATAAAATTGGTGGGTTACAGGGTTTCATTGTTTGTTTGAACTAATCGGTGGTTGCCCTCGTAACGCCATACAAAATGATACTGATCGCCACTTGGCACCCGTTGCTAGGCAACGTTGGTAATGTGTTCAAGTGGTGGATTGCCCGCAAAAATTGAGTACCATGTGCTAGTACTGTAGTTGCTCGGACAATCCTCGGGTTCACGAGCTGTCGATAGAAGACCTGTGCTCGCTTAGCTCTGTCCCTCATAACTATACAGGATTCGTTCTTAATTGGCTGTAGAAAACTGAGACGTAATAAGGTTACTCGTGACAATACTGACATGCAATTTCAAAGGAACGACTCAACTAAGACTAAAACTACTCTATTTGAATCAATCACATGTGGACTATCTACTGTTTGACGTTTTGGAGTTGCGTCGCTCGACGTCGGGCACGTTCCTTACGTCCCGGTCGACGATTATTGATGGGTTGTTCTGTTGGCTTGGTGGTTGTCTGCGGCATTTGGGTTGGGGCGAAGATGAGCGGATAAGTGACCGCTTCACCCTCCCGGCATACTACTAGGGCGACTTCGAGTCCCCGAATTTGAGTGCGCAGACTCTGATTGAGCTGCCGCTCTTCCTCCCAGCCTTTCTGAGCCGCGGTGAGTCGATGGTATACAGCTCTCACCTTTGCTGGATCAACCCGGGTTGCTTTTAACTGTTGAGCCTCTCGAGTTAATTGAAGGATTTGGGCGAGTAACTCTGCGTTCGATTGTCTTGCTCGTTCCAGTTCCGCTTGTAGAAGTTGTAGGGACGACATCACTATAACAGGAGAGCAGTTAAATTCTTTATGGTCTTCATTAAATCAAAGTCTTATTATTTAATTAAACAAATTGTATGAAGCTAGTTTATCTAAGAGATATGATAACGAATAAGAAAAACAATAACACTTAATATTTAAATCAATTTCTACAACACTTCGTCATTACTATAGTACATCTTCCGGGGATTCTCTCTCTAAACTCTTCTTCAGAGCCGCCACTGTATAGGGCCGTCGGGTATCGCGGACTGGGTGGGGTGGGTATGCCTCCGCGATGAGCCCGACGCGGATGTCCTCCTCCACGTTCGTGAGGTACATCCGGGCTTTGACCACATTGAGGTCCACTTGCTCTTGTACTTGTTCCCAGAAGGTGAGGAGATTTCTGGCGTGATCATATATTTCTTCGGCCGGGTATTGTTGCCCGGCGAGTCCACAGGGATCGGATTTGAGACCCAACAATCGCCAAGTAGTCGGGTGTGACCGCCGGGGTGGAAGTTGTTCAGTAGTCGCGGCGGCTGTTGGTACCTCTCCTGGGTGTGGTTCCTCAGCTACTTGCATGGTAATTTGGTCGATAGGCATATCTAAATTGTTATCGTTATCAAATTCGATTAAGTCGTCGGCTTATAACAATACTAGACTAAACGTTGATTATATTATTGCTCTTAGACCGATTAAACTCTACTAGTTGATTGTTATTGCAACTCGAAACACCTAAGGTTATTTATCTGTGTTTTTCCTGGCGTGATGTATTCTGTTTGTTAACTCCTCACGACACTCCCATATAACTCTTGTTAATGATGGTAATAATTAGAACATGTTAGATAATATTTTTAGTGTTGGGCAGATGGGTGAGTCGCAAATCCACGGTCTATCAGGCATTAGCGTTTGTTAAGTTAGTATTTAAGATTCATTTAAAATTTACGAAGTACTTAGGGATACTATCTGTTACAAATCAGTTTCAAAATTCAAAGGATCCGCGATGTTATCAGATATTGAGGTTGATTTAAGGTTTACCAACTACCTACTGCTGTTGAGACTAATTCTGAAATTTATTAAGTATATAAACGTCATATTAATTAACATGAAGTTACAATTTACTAATACATAACATCGATGTTGATTACACTAATTCTAGAATCCGCTATTCTATGATGCTAATGTTTATCCGAAACAGAGTTAAAGTTTACAGGTTGTACTTAATTTGGCGATATTCAATTTAGTCACATCCTGTCAGGACGATGTTGGCGGAAACGTCAATCCCTTCGATCGAGCGGATGTTAAATTCATTCAAGGTAGGTTTCCGGTTTCCGGTTGATTCTCTCAAGTTAATTTAGTTATCGATCGGCTACTTCTGTTATCGACTTAGTGCAATTTTCGGTTGCGGAGTGCGCGTAGACTTTCTAATGATGGGACTCCTTATCAAGCATCACTTTGATATTCATCGCTTGATATATTTATTCGTCTAAGTTGGACTATATCGGATTTTAAGCGCGTCGTAAGTCAATTTCTTGTGATTTTGTTGGTGTATTTATTCACTTTATAGTTATTCGTTTGGCGTCAGGATATTCGTCAGATATCAAGAAAATCTTTCTAAACTGAATGACTATCATCAAGTTGAATCTAATATTATTAATCGGTTCGCGTTTCTAATTCGGATCAGTTTCGATTTTATCCCTGCCTTTTTACCATAGTGTGAACTTGGGTTTTTGTCAATTTTATTCAATAACGGATTGGTATTCATTTGTTGATTCATTCATTTTGGTTCTTTTAATCACGATTTCTTTATGTTAATCAGACTTTATTTTATTTTGGTCAGTGAATAATATTTTATACCCCATTTTATTCTGAATTGCTAAGTTTTTAAGTGAGGAATTTATATATTTTAATCCATCTAATTAAATCAAAGGAAAAGCTCCGTTTATTACGCAATGAGTCTGTACTATTAATCAACGAATTATTTTATTATTATCGATCGTTTTCGACATTTAACCAAATGAGTGCTTTATTTTTAATTCGTAATTTTTCCTTTTATTTAATCAGTGAATAATTTTTAGCAATTAACTAAACGATTACTTTATAATAAATCTTTAATTCCTAACGTTTCTCCTTATATTCAATCGATGAAGTTTTGGATTGTCAATCAACAGATTATTTTATTTTTATCAATAGTTTTCAACATTTAACTAAGTGATTACTTTGTTTTAATACTTTTCCTTTGCTTTAATCAATGAAAATTTGGGTCTTTAATCAACAATTTAATTAAGGGATTTCATACTGTTATTCGAAAATCGTTTCACCTTAAATTGATACGTTTCTTTATTTGAAATCAATGAATTCGATTCTTAGTTGCTTTCATTTTTATCGGGGGTTGATTTGGTTTAGATCAATACATTACTCGTTCTTACTCCAAGATCAGATTACTTTTATTGAAATGAATTATAATAATTTAATTGACGAAATTATTTGCTAATACCCTAATCAATAATTTACGAGCATTTAAATTATCTTTACCCAACATTTACTTGGATTTTTAGCCATAAAACACTTTACTTCTACAATCAATGGTTGCTTTAATTTTTAACAATAATTCCCATTTAATCGAATTCGATGATTCCCAATGTATTTTATTTATTTCAAAATGTTAATCAAAATAAAACACTTTACTTTTACAATTAATGGTTATTTTTAATAATTTCGATTTAATCGAATTCAATGATTCCCAATAAATTTTATTTATTTCAAAATGTTAATCCAAATAAAACACTTTACTTTTACAATTAATGGTTATTTTTAATAATTGCAATTTAATCGAATTCAATGATTCCCAATAAATTTTATTTATTTCAAAATGTTAATCAAAATAGTTATAACAACGATTTCAGTTAATTTAACCCGAGTACCCTTTCCCTTTAATAGGCCTTAGACGCATATTATGTTCATATTATATTTACTGAGTGCCCACTGGACTACTCGGTGTGATGATTTTAAGCCGTATGTAATATAATTTTAGGTCGATTTTACAGAATTGAGAAACGAGGAAGCAGCCAGGGACTTCTTCCTTATTTCTCGCTTCAGCTATAGGGATAATATTGACGTTACGACCGCTGCGTTGCGCACGCTGAGTCTTCACGGGTACATATCATTGGCGGTTTTCCACGCACTTACATGCCTCTGTACTATGTAGATTTTAATTACTTGCGTTATGTGTCGGCTGTGGGCCGGAAAAATTTCGACATTAAAATTTATAAAAGCATGTAAAATAAGTTAGATATATGTAGAATAATTTAAATATATTAATAATATTTATTAATTAGGACAAAATAACAGAAATTACCCTTCATGACCATTCCAAAATTTTCATACAAACCATAAAATGTCATAATAGAAAACATAAATGCCTCTCTCCCCACACCGCCGTCAAGCAGAGCTCTACAGAGATGCTATGAACGTGGTGTGGAAAGATGGCTCCAACATAAATATTTCTCACCTAGAATAATAAAACAAATTCTCGAAATGGTTCTAAACTGGTCTGAAAAATGGTTTACAAATAGTTTAAAACAATTCACAATTTCAAAATGGTTAAAGTTCAAAATTGGTTTGAAAATGGTAAATTTTCAAAATGGTTAAGTTAAATGTGAAAATGGATCAGTATTTATACCTATTTGTGTGACGTGTGAAATTTGATGTAGTAAAACAAAATTCGACCTTGTTATTTTCTAGCAAATTCTATTATTTAATTTTAATATTTTTAGATTTATTTTTATAATTTTTTATTTCGAATTTTTATTGAATTATTACTAATTCAAAATTTTCGATTTAAATTTCAATTTAATGAACTTTAATTGATTTTTCCAATTTCGTCGAATTTGTTGTGTTTTCTTGTTATATTTGTATAGGTATCGTGCGAATCTTGGTGCATTTTGTTAATATTTTAATTTATTTTTATGTTTATTATTTTATATTTAATTCTTTTATTTTCTCAGATTTTATCGGGTTTACTTGATGTTTCAGTGGGTTTATTTAAATTGCGTGTTATTTTTGCGTGTGTGTTTCTGATCCATTTAAACATTTTTCAAGGCCGTTTACGTTCTGGCCCAACAAAATAGAGAAATAAATAAATTAAATGAAATTCACAAAATGAAGTGAATAATTTATTTTTACTGTTTGTTAATGTCCAAACTGTATCTGTATTGTTTGTGTATGTATTTTCTGATTGTTTGAGTAGTGTTTCTATTTCTCGATTGTGTCTTTTGAATATTTTTAATTGTTTATAATTTCTGATTGTTTGTGTATTGTTAAATAAATGATTATTATTTAGAAGATAAATTCCAATGTCAGAAATTATGTTTGAATATAAAATTAAATTTAAATATAATTGTTATAATAAATGTAAACTTGGCCGAAGATGGGCGCAATAGTTTCATGATTGTTGTAATTGTTTTTGATTTAATGACATATTCTTAATCTGTGCCAAATTACGTTTTGAATTAACATTACATTGACAAAGATTTGACGTGTTCCATAAATGTATTATTGTATTTTTCTTTAATCGGCAAAAAGTACAATACGAATTACTAAAATAAAAACAATATAAAATTTGGAAGTTTTTTAATGACACTAAGTCAACAATAAATTTAAGGAATTTTTTTTAAAGTGAACTTTTGTTATTTTTGCAAGAAAACCTTTGCAAAACACTCATAAAAATTGCATTTACTGTTTTCATTTAGATTTTCCAAAATCTCAGTCATGGGATTATGAATAGTATTTCAGTAATATAAAAAAATAATTAATAACTAAAAATGATTTCCATGAAGAATTCTTTCGGCTTGAGTTGCAATAATCCACTTGACAACATAGACTGGTCACAGACCCCTTCGATTCTTGACAATCAAATGTGCAATTTCTCATCACCAATCCCGCTACGACGTATTTCTGGCAATAAATGCATCCGGCAAGCTTTACGTATTTCGAACTTGACGTGAACGGATCATTACAGCCGATACATGAATAGCACTTAACGCATTCGTATTTGTCTATGAAATCTAAATTTAACTTAATAAACTTCCAGCAAAACTAAAAGGATATATTTATTTACTAAGAAATTTTAATTACTTGTTAGTATTAAATAGATAAATATTATCAATTTTGTTTGTTTGAAATGTATCATGAATATTGATTCAAATATTCAAAATTGAATGCATAATTAAACTGAATATTTTCGTTATAATGTTTTTCATCTATTAGTCTGACCTTGACAGTTAAATGTAAAATATTTTAATTTCACAATGCTTATTTCTGATTTAATCGTTTTGTTTTAACTTAATTATGTTATGTAATTTTATGAAGAAATTTCGGTTTTATATTCTACAATAATTTAGAAATTGAATATCCAGAAGAAGAGAAATTCTTCAACCTGCTTAATTTATAAATTAAAATAGAAGTGGATATTCCAACAAATGGATTCTGAAAAAACATGCCAGAAGAGAAATATTTATGCACCAAAATTAAAACTTCCAGATTTAAAAAAAATAAGTGTTATAGAATGAAAAGCAGATGATTATAAATCAATGTATTGAAGAGGAGGATAATTTAAATTTGTAATTAAGATCCTACATAAAAACAAATTTCGCAATTAGAACGGGAAAATAATGAATTCAAATAAAAAAGACCTAGGAACGCAATAATAAAGAAATATTTTATCTTACTAACTCATTTATCAGTGATCAACTCGATTTCAAGATACTTCAAAACATAAAAACACTGGCATTCCAGTTCTTATAGCACAAAAGTCTTGAACATTGAAGCAAGCTCTGGTAAGCAGCACAAAAATGAAAAATTTGCACAATAAAGAATTGCCAGATACCAAAGAAAATATGCTCGAGTAAAGAAATTGTCTACAGCATCACGTGATATATATATATGTTGGTCAAAAACTAAGGTTTAGAAAATTTTGTTTATCTGGCTAGAAATTCGATAAAATGTGGTTGCATAAAATTCAAATAAACGAAAATTTACCAAATATCGTCCATGTAGCGTGAAAGAAAACAAAAAATTAGAAAAAAGTAGAAAAATATGCAAAAAAAATATATAAATAAAAACAATAAAAAATAATTGAAAAACAACAAAAACTAGCATAATCATTCAATTTCATCAAACCAGCTCCAAAATCATCAAAAACGATTATATTTTAGAAAATAACTATGAGAATTAAGCTTAAAATGTAATTAGAAACTTTAATAAAAAAAATCACGAAAATTTGACAACTAGGGTAAAATCGATGAAATATGAAATGTATGCATAAATGAAAATGTTTTGGCCAAATTATTCCAACTGCTGTCGATAGTATGTAAACTTGGACAGGCAAACAGATCTTTTATGTTATTGTTCATCTAAATAATAAAAATTTTCATTTAAATGCCATCGTCGGAACACATTTAAGAAAAAACAAAATTTTATTACTATTACAGTTATATTCGAAAAGAAAGAAAATGAGAAAATTAAGTAATTTCTTTTTAAGAAAAATGATGATTTTTTATGTTTCCTCAGCCTCAGTTTTGATAATCTAGAACAATTTTAGGTAACAAGATGGAATGAACCTTGACAGTTCTATGCTAAATAATGAAATACTGGTAACAAGTTATATTTTCTTTCTAATTATAATTATTATTAATTTTTAAAAAATCATGACTGCGTTGAATTTATTAAATTTATTATTATTAACTTCATAATCACAATCTGATTTTAATAATTTTTATATGAAGTGACAAGGTTCGAAGCAGTCAATGCTTATCCAGATCCGCCGATTGTAGAAACAAATATCGACTAGTAAAATTCTTTTATTTAAAAAATAAAAATCGAAATATTTATTCTTGTTACGTTATTCTGTAATGCAGTGGTTCTAAACCTTTTTCAGATAGCGGCACCCTAACGGAAAATTTGAAAAATTGACGGCACCCTACCCTTTTTATAATAATATTTCAGTCTATAAAAATAACAACAAGTTTTGTAAGTTCTATATTTAGTAAACTAAATCTTTTATAACATATATTAAAGTGAAATTTGAACTTGATGCTTTTTGCATATCTCCTTATTATTAAGTCGAATATTTGACAAGCATACTCTTAAACCATTCTCAATTGAGTTCAGTTTTGCCTTTTCTTGTTCTTAATATTTACCAAAGTTTAATATTTACCAAAAATAATTGATATATGTACCGCTATTTTAAGTAATTCAAAATCTAAGACAGTAGCCTTTTTTAAATCAACCCTTATGTTAGGCAAAAACTAATTTAAGCCCATACTTGTTTGATCAGCACGATAATGCCTGTGTGTTTTTGAGCGGGAAAACTAAATCTAAAAGGAAAAATAGTAAATCTTAAAGAAAAATAAAATAATTAAAAATTAAATTAAATTTTTATACAAAAAATGTAAAAAATTTAGTGATAAATCAAAAGAATTAAAAAATTATATTTTAAAAATATAAATTAAAATTCTTTATTTTACCGCATCAAAACACACACACGGAAAATCGTGGTATATAAGACAGTGCTTGGCAGACAAAATTTAATACATCTTTTAAAATCTTATCACGTACTCTTTCAAAGTCGTATTTTAGTATTTAGTTAAAGTCGAAAATTTAATTTTATTATTAATTTTACCGAAGTTGTAAATTTCATTTGTCATTATTATTTTGCTGAGATCGCGATATCCAGAACCCAAAAAAGTAAAATTTGTTATTTTTATTATTTTTTTTATTATGTATATCTTATATATAGTTATGTAATGGTTAAAATTAAAGGCATTTTCATAAATCTCTTTTATTTTTCTATTTTACATTTGACGGGATATTATTATGAACTTACTATGGATTTCATTTTTTTCGATCGAATCTCCATTGCGGGAAATAAAATAAATGAAAGGAAGTAAAATTAATTCTTTTTACCCCGGATTAAGCAGGTGGTTAGAGGGGAACTTGCGGTGTAGGCGTTGCTGGAACCGGCCTGTATTCTTCCTTTCTAACTCCTATCGCCCAACCCCGAAAGAGCGCGTTGTGGCCCTGGAAAGGTATAAATATAAAAATATGTAGAGAAATTAGTTTCGACGAACGATGCAAACTAAAGTAAATCGAAGATAAATTTAAAATAGACATTAGAGTGAAAGAAACCACTACTTCATATAAATCACGGTTAATAAAATACAAAAATCGTTTTGAATTCGAAAGTTACAAACCTTTACTTTAAAAGCCGATTGAAGCCACGACACGTAGTATAAATACATAAATGAATACGCTTCCAGCAAATAATAATGATTTCAAATCTGAAAGAGAGCAAACGACAAATTTTCGATAATCGATAAGAGAATTTCGAGGTCTTATTTAGATTTTCATTTATTTTTAGTATCAATTCTAAAAATCTCACAAAATCATTTCGTGCAAACATCAGACGAATGAACTCATTATTTATTGCACTCAAATTGCTATATTATTATTATTGTTATTATTGTCAATGCTGTAGTACTTCTCTTATTAATATTGATTTTACTTTTATATTTGATATCACTCATGCAATTATTATTGTATTTATTGTCTAAAATTATCAATGATTCTAAAATCAACTTTGACCATAATCATTAATTAACCTAACTATAAAATAAAACTTACAAAAATAAATCACACCGACAAAATTCCACAACAAGTTTTATTCATCTCAAAATAAAATAATGAAAAAAATCTACAAGTTTTATTTATTTCAAAATAAAATATATTATCAAATATTAAAATAAAGTAAACACAAAAATTTTCGTTATATTTGAAAAATAAAATATTGTTACGGATCAGTATATCGATTGAAGATAATTCTAAAATAGAGCATAAATTCCAAAAATCAAAGAAACCCCAAACGGAAGACCTGTTTGGAGCTGCAAGAGATTTGAACATCCATTAGAGGGGATAAAGTTCCATTTGCTCTGGGACGCTTCATCTGAAAGTTCTAAAAATACAGAAATATGAAAATAGAAGCTGAAATACATACAACTTACCTTTTATTATGTAAAATTTAATTTCTATAATATGTTGCTAAGGAGATAAGTGGCAAGCAAACGAATGGATTATTTAGGTCAATATTGGAAATAGAATTAAAATATACATAGTTTTATTGATTTATTTCTTTTGATTTTTGATTTTAAATGATTATAATGGAAACCCTTAATATAAAATCGAAGTGTTATGAAACTCGTACGAGTTTTGGTGCCAATTTATTAACTACATATAAAACATGTTTTGTCGATGGTGGGAAATGCTCAATACTGTTGGGCCAAGACACCATTTCGTTTAAATGAATCGGTAACACGCACGCAAATACAACATGCAGATTTAAAATCAATCCCATAAAACATCAACTAACCATGCTAAAATATGAGAGAGAAACAATCAAATATAAAATCAAGAAACACAAAAGTAAATTAAAATAATAACAAAGTGCAACAGGATCCGCACGAAATAAACATAGAAATAATATGAGAACACAAAAATTTGACCGAAATTTGACAATTTACCAAAAAAGCGTAAGTCCATGAAAATGGAACTAAAATTAAATAATTTGAATTGGAAACAATACAATTAAAAAATCAAAAGTAAAATTGTCAAATTAAATTACGAAAATAATAAAATTTAAGATTAGAATATACAAGAAAATCACAAGGTCAAATTTTGTTTTACTAAATCAAATTTAACTTGTAAGGTTAGGGTCGTACAATAGGTATGTATACCGATTCATTTTCACAGAATTTTAATCAGTTTTAACAACCTCAATCAGTTTTTGCAATATAAAACTTGAACTCTCGTCTAACAGTACGAATTTTTCCAGCAATTTTCATTCTATAATTTGATGTAAGTGAAATAATGTTCGATACTTTCTCCACGTCTTGTACAAACAATCTCGTGTGAGCTCTGTTTGGGTGTCGGCGTTGGGAAAGGTTTGTGAGAAAGTTGAAATGAAATATGTCAATTATGTTATGCACCACGAGAAAGTAAAATCCTCGCAACAATTCAGGCTGTGTAAGTGCGGTTTATCCGCCAATAGCCTATGCCCGTGAAGGTTCTGGCGTGAATAACGCAGGGCCTAAACCTCAATACTATCCATCATAGGGGAAATTGGGAGGAGGGGAAGTAGTCTTTTGGCCGCTCCTCCACCACTCATTTTCCTGTAATCTCGACCAAACTAAAATCATTGCACATAACGGCTAAAAATCAAAAACATTGAGTAGCTCGGTGGGCACTCTTAAAATCATAATATTGACACAACGATCCTAAAGTCAAGTTGAAGGGAAGGGAGTGGGGAAAGAATTCGGAAATAATTGCTATGTCTAAACTACTCTAACTAAATCTTAAATTAAACTAACGAAACGAGGAAATACGGGAAAGCCCGAGAAATTGACTATATCCAAAATAACGAATTAGAGTAACTCAAAACCAAATAAAAATTATTTAAATGACGACGAAGGGCCCATACTACGAATATCGACGCGAACGGCATAGATTAACTTGACCCTCAAATAATAATACAACCCTAAAAATTAACCGCATAAAAATTAGTAATAAACAAAATCATGGTAAGTAAACCTTTAATACAAAATCTTCCAGAATCAATCGGAATGGGTATAATTATTAAATAACGTATAAACAAATAACAAAAGATCAACGACACCGCGAATTGAGGTGTGCATAAAATTTCCTAGGAATATCCAAACTGGTTTTAGATTATCAACTCATAATAAAAATACCTGACCCAGACGATTTGAGAACGACTATCCAGAAAAGACCCACTCTAACCGACCCCAAATAATAATTAAATAAAACCAACAAAATATTCGAATGGCACAGCACATTGATCACAATGAAACGCGTAATACAGTAATAAGTCCTTGACAACGATCGACGATAAATTGACAAATCAATAAGAAACAATCGAGTTGTGGATTCCTTGAAGTAGCAGCCGTCCGTAATCCACCAGAACCATAAGTGAATTTCAATTTATCTCCAATTAAATGCGAAGCTCTAATTAAAAAATTCATTTACCTAAATTACATGAAATTTATCTAATCTCGGATTTTGATAATGAAACGAAACATAAGTCCAAGTGAAAAACCATCATGGAACGACCTAGAAATGATCGTAGAAACTCCAAATTAAATAGATGACGTGACACAAATCGATCAGCAATTCGAATCAATGATATTTCCGAATAAAAATGTAAATATAAAATCAACGATCCACTAAATAAGAACCAGCAAGCAAGTCGGGAATTGTGACGTCACCAGAAAGAAAATTTGCCGTTGACATTTTCGTACACTCCTACAAACTTGTCAGAAAATTTTTTGCTAAATAGAAAATAAACCAATTGAATGGAAGACTGGCACAACAAGAGAGAATCACAAAGTGCGTGCACACCAACACGAGTTATGAGTGGGGTAGTAGCCGTATATATAGTCAGGTCATCGACCGAAGATCAATATATTTTAATTAATTACTATGAATTCGAACAACCAACGCCAAGGAGATTTCAAGACCAGAGGCTGTTCCTCTCGCACGGCTGACCCAGAAGGAGTAACAATGGAACGAAGAATCAACGCTCAAGACAGTAAGGAGTTAAATTTTATTACATTATCTCGTTAAAAATTAAAATTTATTTTTATGACAATCTACCCTCATCTGATCAGACCTGGTTGCACAGATTAAATCAGAGGAATTCAGTGTATGACGCCCAATATTCCAAGTTAGAAAATAAACGAAAGCTTCTTGTTCACTAAGAAAAGAAAAATTCAATTATAATATTATGCCATTTTCATCAAGAATAAAATATTTATAAATCGTCGGCTTTATGACTTAACAAAGGATCTCAACTAAGCACTCAGCGCGTAGCATACAGAATCATGCCAGAGTTATGAACTGGTCGAGATCCTCATTCATCAAGAACTACCATTACGCTGCGATGAGTCGCAAATTTCCGGATCTAAGTCTTCCGCGTAAAAGATTAAACGAATGTAATTTTTGAGCATGTGCGTATGACCAACTAACTAACCGGCGAGAACGACCCAACGCCTGAGACTCCATAAGTCGATTTTTCGGCAGTCAACTTCACCCCGTACAAAATCACAACCCACCACTAGTGCTAGAAACACCCTACGGCCATGAGATGCAGGCAATCAGCGAGAATAAACGTGGTGAATTATATGATTTACTAGACCCATTTTTTTATCTGTATGGACACCCTGTATACTGATGGAAACTAAAACCCGACGACATTGCACTAAACCATCGCTCTAAGAAGTAGCAGTAACAAACCCTACACCGCGATATCTCGACACATTCTTGTAGAACCTTCACTGACCACGATTTGTCGCCAAAAAACCGTGTGACTACTCCGAACCAAAGCCTGTGCCGACCGTGTATTAATTAAGTTATTTTATTGAGTCCCCATATTCATCATAATAATAAATGTAATAATTCGCTATTCATTTAACAGACTCATGTGTGGACGAATCTCGGATTACAATGAGATTCCCATCCCACTCTGCTGCCAGGTGCAGGCAAGCGATGTGGGATGCGGGATTCTCGATTTTTCCCGTAAGAAAATCGAGTTCGGGCCGGCAAGGAGAGACCGAGGACATAGAGTTGCCCCACGTGACGATCATACGTGAGCCAGGACGAAATCCGGCCTTGAGAGCTCCGAGGCCAGGCTGAAGATATTTCAGCACGCTTGGAAGCCCACCAAAGAAAAACCGATAAGCAAGTGGAACGAGCCCGCCGCCAATCAGCCCAGATCAATGAGGACATCGCATCTGGCCTGATCCCGAGCACGGATGGGTATGCCCCTTCCTATGGCATCTCATTCGAGCTCGACGATCCCAGATTGAACCGGCCAACCCAAGCCATGAATGTGTCCGTGCCGAAAAAAATACTCCCGAGAGAAATGAGGGGAGAAACTGAAAACCGGCAGACTGAGTGGGATCACTTCTACGCGCGCAGGCCATCGACAAGGAACTCAAGGAATTATTATCATGATTCTCGACGTTATTGAATGTGACGAAATAAATATTTCTAGTTATCTCGTTTATTTTTGTATATAAATTTATTAATTAAAAAATTAATAAAAAACCATCAAGTAGCATTAGTGTACCCGAAATTCTCTTAAAACTCGTATGGAAGATAATCTTTGTTATGTATCTGACGAAGTGACCTTTTAATGATTTGTTTTATTGTAGAAATGGATCGCTGCACGATCCTAAATACGGCCCTCAAAAGCGCACGCAAGGAGAACGCCGATCTCCACCGGCAATTATTACAACTCACTAGAGAAATTCAACGGATAAAATCAACCTAGATAGAACCAACCAGAGTGAAAACCCTGTATCAGCAAGTAACGGCCGCCCAACGCGGATGGGCCGAAGAAAAACGACTGGTGCAGGCACTGAAGACTCAGATCCGCGGCCTGGAGGTGGCGCTATCGTCTTGCCAGGAAGGCCAAGCCGTCACCTACCCTCTGGTCTTTGCGCAAGTGCGATTGGCCTATCAAACCACAACGGATACCACCAAACCAGCTGTGAAACCAGCTCAACGTCGTCCAGGAAAGATAGAACGTGCAAAACGACGATCGATGAAACTCTAGGGGCAGGTACAAAACTAGATGTCGTACTTAATAAATATTTATTTAATTGTCTTCGTATTGTTCATTTAGTCGATAGTGACCTAGGATAAATCATGTGAAGTAGAAAGGATTTCATAGAGGATTGAAAGAAGGATAACACGACTATTTGTGAGGAACGTTGACTTGAATAGGATCAGAATGAGAAATCGCACACATACCTTCTATCGGTAGTGCGTTGAACCCACTATGGAATCGGGCCTTAGCAGTTCCTTAGTGGCGCTCACCTTTGGCGATCCCATGACCAGTGGTTATATCACCAACGTTGCTTGACAACGGGTAACCATTTGGGGCAAAGATAATTCTATTTAGGGTCAAGGTTCTCTAGACCATGAACCCCACAATACAAAATGGCTAAATTTTTGGATAGGTTATTAACTCATTAAAAACTGTTCTATAAAATATTAATATTTTTTACTTTAATCAGGTTTTATTTATTGATCAACAATAACTTTTACTTTTTAACATTGAAAGTAATTTTTTATTTCATGATTCGAGCCCAATGGATTTTAACTCCGACCAAAGAATTTATACCGAATCTGAATTGACTGAGTAAATGCCCAAGTGAGCCATTTCCCAAAAATGGAACCACTGATTTCAACATTCGTAAAATCGACTACGGTCAAAGGAAAATCAGAAGAAAATCAGCGTCGACAGCGAAAAATGCCATTCGAAGAATGCAGAACTTGGATCATCATTTTTCGATCTGATAAAAATACCTGAGTCACCGGAAGAATTTTGGATCCTACAGTTTCTTCAGTGGTGAACTCAATCCACGCTGGAATAAACTTAATTACTAATCAAATTGCAAATAACTAATACTCAATAATTATATAAGAATTTAAGAACTTCAACATTGTAAAAAAAAACACTCAACATAATTCTTAAATTGTTATAATTGTGGGGTTAGTGGTTTCTAACCTTGACCCCTTTACATACAATGCTTTCCGCCCTCCAATGGTAACAGTTGCTAGGCAACGTTGTAACTTTAACCACTGGTTATGAGAACGCCAAAGGTGAGCTCAACTGGAGAACTGCTAAGGACCGACTTCATGGTGGGTCCAACGCGCTACCGATAGAAGGTCTACGCGCGATTTCCTATCTCAGTCCCTTCTGAATGTACTCGATACTTTTCAGAATCAATTATTCGACGAACCCTACTTACATAATTTCAATTGAACAGATTTATTTGTCAAATCAATTAATTAACAAAGCAAAACAAATGAAACGAAAGAAATAGCGAAAATGATTTATTTATCAGCACCCCATAAATGGTTAAGCCACTCAAACTCAATTTTTGTCTCCGAATTGCGGCGCACGACATTTCGCACGTTCCGCCTTCCCTGGGCGTCGCTGGGAGCGCTTCGCTGCTGCTGGATTGGTCGTGATTGTCGCCTCTCTGTATGCTAGTTGGGCGTTACGGTGTTGCTCTCCTGGCAAGTCGATAGTGCCACTTCCAAACTGCGTATTTGTGTTTTCTGAGTTTGTCCTAGTTGTCTTTCCTCCTCCCATCTACGTTGCGCGGCGGTCAATCGTTGGTAGATGAATTTTACTTTTGTGGATTCCACCCACGACGCACGGATCATCTGAATCTCATGTGTCATCTGAAGCAACTGGCGGTGAAGCTCCGCATTCTACCTGCGTGATTTTATTAACTCTTTGCTTAGAGTCTTGAGCGAATCCGTATCTACAATGAAATTATTAGTCATCAATTTCGCAGCTTTGATTATGAAATTCTCATTAATTATTACTATATCGGTATATTATTATTGGTCTGGGGTGGGTTGCTCAAAAATCTACTAGGTCTCTAACTAAATGTGCTCTCTAAACTGCCGTAATTCACTATTTTTCGTCCGTTTTCGAGAATTAAGAATCATATAAATATATTTAATAATCAAAGAACTAAGATTTTCGAATTTAAAGTTTATTTTAAGATACAAGCTTCTTATCTTCTCGTTTGATTTCTGCGATATGAGTCCGAATTGGGTCTGGACCGATTCCGTGCATATGAATGCTCTTGCCGTCTGGCGGGACTGCTGTCAGAGTCCTGCATATTTCTGGGTAGCAATCTTCTGGGTATTGTAGATTCTGCCAGTGCGGGATCGTTCAATTGATAGGGCACTCCGTAAGATGGAGAGTATCCATGGGTACTGAGAATTCTTCCGGTGGCAATGTCCGCATTTATCCTGGCTCGGTGCCTTCTAGCCATAGTTCGTTTGCTGCTGATGAATTTCGAGGCGAGCCAGAGTGAATTCCGCGCGTTGCCTGGCTTCGCGGGCTGGATTGCGGCCTGACTCCCTCTTGATGGCGACATACGGTAGATCTACTTCCTCGCAATCGTTGAGATGACTCTCTCTGAATTCCCTCACGGGGGAGATCGAAAATCCCGCGTCCCATCTGGCAGTTGTTCGTGCTGGGAAACGCACCGTAATTCGGGACGCATCGATCCAAGATTCGTCTACAATAGTGAATTATAATATACAGGATTATACACATGGTTTAAAATTAATAAATTTGCTGTGGCTTTCATGCGAATTTTATTAAATTTCTCGATTGTGTTGGGACAAACAAATATCGTGATACTTTAATTTTTTCTACATCTGATTAGCGGTGTCTAGCCAAGGCATTCTGGTGGTTAAAGTTTTCTCTAAGGTCATTCGACTCGGCTCCTAGGGTATCTCTATTTGGAAGAACGAATGGCGGAGTCATACACGGATTATGTGTTAAAGTTTTGGGTCGATCTCGTCCTTAGACCTCATCTAATTTATTTATTTCCAGATTTTGTGACAATAGGAAGTTGCTCGCGGTTAATTTCGGGTTCTTGGTTAATGTCGTGGCGAGCCATAATAAAATTATAGTTCCAGCCAATATTATAGGAGATATTGAGCTTAGATCTATATTCCTCAATTCTTAGCCTCAGGTTTATGCATAGATGATTTTTGGAATTATTACAAATTTATGCGGCGATTCATCTCTCGTCCGATAATTTATATATCCTAGACATGGTTTTGTTTGCAAGTGAGGGATTGATACTCTATATAGTATAGGATGAGTAGAGTGGAGCTTAAAAATAAAAAAAAATAAAAAAAGGTATTTTTGAAAGTCTTACCCTCCTAATCTGTTTCTTATAATATAGAAACACTATATAAAAAGTTTGAATAATAAATTCTTGTGTTTAGGGGTAGCTCAAGTGCTTCAAATTTACAAAAATTATGAAAATTACATAAATTCTCAATTTATTTATAACAAACCAGTATTAATATTTTCAACACAATTAGACTGCAATCTCAGTTCAGTTTTGGGCAGAGTTCAGGGAGACACTTCAAAAATTTCCAAATTTATTGTTTATGTGGTACTCCAGACATAGTTTGTTTCCTGCTGTCAGGGTACATTCGACGATGATCCTCGACAACTTGCAGGAGGAATTGTAACTGCGATTCATCGTGAGTTAACAAGCCGCTGTATTCCTGAATTAAAGCAACTCCACGTTCAGCATGATCATTTACTACTTTCAGTGACTTGACTGTTTCCTTAGCTTGCCTGAAGTCATCTCTGTCCTCCCACAAATCAGGATCAACCGCGAGGAATCCATGTGGAAGTTCTAGCATTCGGAGCAGGGTCATTGACTTAGCTGTGACAAAATCTTCCTAGTTCCTGGTCTTAAAGGAATCGAGAGCAACTGTAATTCTCTTTGAATGGTCCTTATCTTGCTCTTCTTCTATCTGCATTGCACTCACCATCAGTCTCTTGGTTGACGAATTAACGTGATCGTCGAAGAAAGCCAAGCTAACAAGTTCCTGTGACAGGTACCACAAATGGTTGGAAAACTTTTGTGATGTTTTTGCTTTGAGATTGTAGAATGGATAGACGAGTATTCAAGCAGAGACTTGAGCAGCAGAAAGTCATTGTAAAGAGCATCGGATGCTTGAGGTGCAGAGATCCAGGCTTTCAGGTAGATGCGTACAGCAAACACACACATCGCGTAATCCTCTTTCTTCTGCAGAAGTAAGTTTGAATTGAGCCTTGAACATCCAGATCTTTAAACTGTATATGACTTTGCTCATCCACCGAGCAAGATGCATTGCTCCGGGCAACATGAATCGGACTCCTCTGGCAGGAGCAGCACCGAGAAAGACAATCGCGAGTTCCAAGAATTCTTTATAATCGTCTCTCGGCTGGCTCTGTTCAAGATGCTTGATGGCAAAATCGACGGTGCTTTGCCTAATGTCTTCCACTAGATTTGCCACTTCGTCTGCTGCAATCCCTGGTTCATATTTGTCCGTTTCGATGATTGCCCAGTATTCCTGAAAGCGTTTGAAGAGTTGAACCACGGGAGAGGAGGAGGCTCCCATACAGACTTGGAAGACTGCACCAATAATCAGTTCCATAACGTGATGCCTGCAAGCCAGCGACAACAACTCCTTCTTAAGTTTCTGCTCTAGGAGGACACATGCACCAGATATCCGACAAGTGTTTCAGCTGGTCGTGTCAAAACACATAGCTCGGATACTGTTGGCTATGCCCCAGTCTTCAATGGCTTTAAAAACAGCAGCAGCCTCAGCCTCGCCTGTTCCGGATGGAAGCTTGGCAACTGTGAGTAGCTGAGAAACTCCTTTTCCTGACACCAACACTGGCAGGCGATTGACCTTCTCTTTTCCAATTAGGTCAGGGATAAGTTTCCCGTCCCAGTGAACAACAAGGAGAACGTTGCCCTGAAACTCAGCCTTTATGTTTGCTGATCTCTGGACTCTGTGTTCAACTCTGTGTTGTCAAATTAAATCTCTGTTTAGAGCAAGTTCATCAATGTTATGTCCCAAGCTTTTGGCGGTCTCTGCTATAACGAAAACGGCCTTGCGGTCTGAAACTTTTGTTCGATCCAGTGCTGCCGCGAGTTCAGGAGTGACAACAGGTTTTCGTCCCCTTTTTCTCTTTGGTGTCCTAAATGCTATGCTTCCAACAGCCTCCTCACATGCATCATTCTCAGTTTCCATCTTCTCTGTGTCTTCTGTTGAACTGTTTTCTGAACCAGATGAAACCAATTCCACTGTAGAATCTGCAAACTGTTTCATTTCAATCATTTGCTGTCGTTTAGCAAGCATTTTCTTATCTCTTTCAGACGCCTTTTACTCCTTGCCAGCAAGCCTTTCATCTACCCCAGCCATAGACCCTCTTCTTCCTTTCTCCCGCTGTGCTAATAAGAAATCTTTATCTTCTTGCAAAACTGATTTCATGTTCAAAGTATCGGCGTGAGCGACATCAAAAAGATCATCGAGTCTGGAAACAAAAGCCGACTCTCTTGAGAGTTGAGTTGGTGAAGCTCGTGTTTTGTTCTTCTTGAGAAGACGCCATTCCTAAAATGTCTTCTCTAACTTGGTTTGACAGTTTTGATGTTCTCTCATTGGGATTCTAGCTTTCACCCTAAACTTTGATATTTCGTGATGGTAACAGCCGACGATTGTCTTATGGTTTCCTTCAGTTCGAGATGGTGATGTAGGAAGAACCCAAGAGTCATACGCAATGACGGCAACTTGCTGCCTGTTAATACAGTCACAGAGTTCCCAAGAAGATACAACTGGTTCTGAGATCTTGTTGCTTGTGCCAAAGATGACATTTTTTATCAGCAATTAGTCTGAAAAAAAATTAGAAAAGGCATTTTTATCAATCATTTGGCATTTGGAATCACGAATTTTACCATTTTAAACATGAAACATTAATGCCGCCCTCAATCAAGCAAACATTCTGAATTGCCATACTGCTGACTACATTGTATAAATTTAAAAATAATTTCAAATACCTGTTTTGTTGTAGTGTAGTGTAGATGATAAAGCAATCAAATTTACGAATTTCTCACTATTTCAATCATTAATAAATAATAATCAATAAAAACAAAAATTGTATTTCTTCTGCTTAAAAGCAAACTTCTGCAAAATGGCTGATTGGCTGTCAGCTTTGGTAGTCTATTGCACTGCCTCTAACCTGTGAATAAGTAAGCAAACCTACATGCATCATGGGCAAAAGTTATAGAAAATAAAAAACACTAAGCTGATGCAAAAATTGTGTGATAATAATGATAATTATGTAATATCATAAGTTTAGTTTTATTTTGTTTGAATGAACAATTCCAGCTATTATTGATTGTTATGATGTAAGGATTAAAAATGATTAAAGCCCCATAACCAGTTAACCACACTGGAAGAATACAATTATGGACCCGTCCGAGTCTGACGACCAGAGTGCTGGAAACTTCACCATCATTGAGCTACCTCTAAATATTGTTCAATTGTGCTCATATGTTGTCTGAATTATTATTTCATAAATAGGAACAAAATTGGAGGGTAAGAAGATCATATTTCAAAAGTTAAAAAATAAGCTCCACCCTAAGGATGAGACAAAACAAAATCATTCTTTTCATTTAATATTTTATTCGACATGATTGAAGCTCTTATGAGAGTTTGATCTTTCTTTCAATTTTGGCCCTTTGGTGCTTGTTTCTTTGAGATGATTTGGAAGCATTGCTCGTCAAATCGGGGCATTGTACATAATTCGCAGGAAAAAGTAATTAAAAACAAATTTATTATCAAATTAAGCTATACCTCCGCGTTCGTCTTCTCTCCTCCTTGCTTGTCCCTCCCTCGGGCTTCGCCTCGTCGATGGATGTCGTTATTCTTCTTTATAATTGGGGTCATAGTAATACTGTTTGTTGGCGCATTCATTTTTCTCTAAGTGTTAAATTTTCTTGTAATTGACTGACTTATTCTACTTGTGAACGAATATATATGACCATATCGGCATGTCAATTAAACAATGCTAATCGATAGAATTTCCTACTTCTTGTGTACGTAGCATTTAGATTTTCTCACCACTTAATATTTTATTAGAAAATGTGTTATTTTATGCACCCATTCCTTTGCATTTTTTCTCATTATTTGCTGACGTGGCGAGACGTCGATCAATATCTAGTCTCATGATCAGTGAATCTATTTTTATTTAATCCTATTGGGAATTTTTTATTTAATTAATACGTTTTGCCTTTTCGATCATAATTCTACCCGTTGAAAATTTTCGTAAGTATTTTCTTCCTGCTTCCTCAGTCCATTATGTCCACTAGGTTCTAAGTTCATGGGATTTTGTAGTCCTCTGCAATTCTACTCTCAATTGAGTTGCTCGGGCGTCAACGCACTCGATCTTCTCGAAGGTTCTCAGTGATAAATTCTAGGTGATACGCAGCAAGTTCAGGTCTTCTCACAAATTTATGGTAAAAGAAACTCTAGCGCTTCGGTTAAATGTATGATGTTTAGACGGTCAGAATTTAATTGATATTATGCAACAATGCTACTCCCTATTTCCTAACACAATTATTAGCAAAAATGCAATGACCTATATTTGTGTCCGATGTTTAGATTCATTTTAACAATTACGTGCCAGGAAAATTTATGTTCTCTATTACTAATTCTCACATTAATAAAGGTATAATGATCTGTATGTAGGTATGATACAAGGGTTTTTCTATTACTACGTCTAATAATGGGCGACTGAATTGATGAGATCTCACTCACGTTGGTATTATTGGCTTTGTACGGTACCCTCCTAACTTACCATAGTTTTCATTATTGACACCGCTATTAGAGCTTTGCATTATTACTTTTATTTCGCCTTAGATTAATTGTACTATCGAATGTTACTCGGTTCGGTTCACTTGTTAATATTTTATAGATTACATTATTTCCATAATTTCATTAACCCATCTCTCTGATTGGATTCGCACCTTAGTAACATATATGCCAAGGTTTGGTTATTTAATTAAATACAGGACCCTCACACAACTTATTGAGATCGTTAAACAATCCCTTTATCTAAGTTATATTTACCGTTATGTGGGGTTTGAGTGATTCATTTACTTTAATTTTACCGTCGTTGAATGTTTTTCCCTTATGTCAGGTTATTCATTTTATCTTATAACTATCGTTATGAAGGTTATTAATTCAGAGTATTGTTTATTTTTATTATTTACTTTTAAGATTCATTTTCAACATTAACATTATCGATATTAGAGCTGTTAATTAGGAGATTTATTTTGGATTATTCACGTTTATGATTGATTTAATTTGGAGTTTCATTTTTTAAATTATTCATTTTGATGATTGATTTTTCAACGTTACTTTATCGATATTAAGGCTTTCAACTCGGAGTTTCCATTTAAATTATTTATTTTAATGATTGATTTTCGACGTAGCAACGATTCTCCTCTCTTTTCCCACACTCACTTCCCTTATTTGATCTTAGGGTTAGATATGTTGATATTATGATATTACGAGTGCCCACTTGACTACTCGGTGTAGATGATTTTGAGCCGATGAGTAACGTGATTTTAGGTCGAATTTTCGCTAACTGATAGGATGAATGACGAAGAGGCAGCCAAAAGACTACCCCTCTATCTTCCATCTTCCCCTATAAGAAGCATGTATTAACGTTTGGGTTCCTGCGTTACGCACGCCGGAACCTTCACGGGCACGAGATATTGGCGGATGGACCGCACTTACACATCTCGATAGGTATATAGATTTTACTGACTTACGATGATGTCTCGGCTGTGGGCAGGAAAAATTTCGACATAATATAATGCATTTCATCAAATCATATATTTCATAAACATTGTTTCAGCATAGTTGCCCATCAGCATTCATAATAACATTTCTCCATACATGCGTTCAAGTAGAGCTTACTTGATATTGCTTGAAACGCAGTATGGAAAAATTATCGACAATTGTCCACTTGAATTTGCTCACAAAAGTTTGCACACAGTTTGCATATATATTTCTGTGAAAATGAATTGGTATATATACCTGTTCTGTGACCCTAACCTTGCGTGTTAAATTTACCTGCGATAAAACAAAATTTGACCTTGAATTTATTTGTATAATCTGTATATTATTTTCTTGGTTTAGTTTGACAATTCATTTCTTTAATTTTATTGAATTATTTCAAACTAAAATCATTTAATTTTACTTCCACTTTTCGTTACTTCTTGCTTTTAAATAAATTGTCAATTTTCGGTCAAATCTTTATGTTATTTTTATGTTTATTTTGTGCTGATCTTGATGCGTTTTGTTATTATTTTAATTTTACTTTTGTTTTATATTTTATATTTTTATTGCATCTTTCACATATTTTAAGGTTGTTGAATTGATGTCTAGGAGTCTGATTTTAAATTTGCATGTTGTCTTTGCGTGCTATTTCCAATTCATTTAAACAAAACTCAGTGCTGGTCCAACATAATTTTTTTTATTATAGTCAATATAATACTTGAAAAACAAAGAGATCTTGAATATATAAATTCCTTAACTTTTACTTCTATAGCAATTATTCTAAAAATCAAAAAAATATATGAAATTAATTTATAAAAAACTTTTTATTGCTGACACAATTTTACGAAAAAAACAATATTAATAATAATACATAATTTCAATGGACTTTCATTTTTTACAAATAAATGCGTAATTTAAGATATCAAAAACTAAAGTTTAAAGTCACTTTCCATACAACTTATCGTTACAATTAATATTAGTACATATATATATATATATATATATATATATATATATATTCATTAGGAATTGTAATTTACCCTTCAATTTACACTTGTAACCAGCTTTGTAAAATCCAAATAAATAATTCATAGAACCAAAATTTCATGGAAATCAGCAGATTCATATTGATGATCAAAAAAGTAAATTTAAAACTAATCAATAAATAAAAAATTCATTGATTCAAATTTTCATTAGAATTCAAAAAAGCCAATTTTATCAAAATTAAAACAAAAAACAACGACAATATTTTAGACAAAAGTTTATTGGATTTCCTGTCGATTAAAACAAAAATCAGAAAAATTACAATACAAACTTGACGCATCTTGGAAATGTGTTCATATAGAACGGATATAACATTTATCATATTTCCAGACAGTAAAAAAAATAATGTTATGAAAAAATTGTTTTACAATAAAAATGAAGTATAAAGCTATTATTAGGTTATCCGAATCAGTAAATAATATACTATGTATTTATATAATTGGAAAATGAAACATAAAACATGCTCAAAAAATAATTTATATTTATAAATTGTCATATAGTGATAGCAGTATAATTAATCTTCATTTCATTCTGATGTTTTGATAAATTTGCTGAAACTTTTCTGTTGAACTTGTTTCAATGAATCCTTTGGTACTGACCGTTTCAATCCTCCATCCCTAAATGGAGCGCACAAGGCAACAATTTAAACAAGCTATTTTCAACTGGATTTCTAACCATTTCATATCAACAAGTCCTCCCTGTTGTGCTATGTTGCGTTTAACACGATTAGCAAACTCAATGGCATTTTCTGATTCTTTCTGATGTTCTGGTGGCAAATACCAAACGTCTGCCACAATAGCCCAAGAACTCATCATCATAAAAAGATATTCTAACAGACTATATTTGCTGCTATTCCAAAAACAATCAGCAAATCGAGAATCATACTACAAAAATGTTAATTAAAATTAAATTTTAATTATAATTTAATTAAAAAACTACTGATAGCAGTCAATTTATAAATCGGATACCATCAACTTTTTACCATTGCCATATACACAGTGTAATATTCAACTATTTGTAGAAAATTTTGTATTTAAATTTTACTTTTATTTAAGATAACTTGTATGAGACATTCATTTTTTGTTAAAAGCGAGATATTTAGAGATTTGCATTTTAAATAAATTTAAAAATATTATTGGGTTTTTTAACCCTTTGAGTGCCAACATGATTTTAAGAGGATTAGCTAAAAATGCCACTCTGCTAGAGGAAAATAGAAATTTAAAAATATATTTCTCTGTAACTTCTTTCTAAGCATTTTATTTATGAAAAGTATTTAAAAAACAAAAAATTATTTGAAAAAATAGTATAATTTCTACAAAATAAATGAAAAATAAAATGTTATTCGTTTACCACACAATCTATCCCTTATGTACATTTATGTTGCCCAATACATAATCCATGAAGCCCTTTTTTGCACTTACAACAAATTAGGTTTGATCTCTTTACAGGTCCCCCATCTTTACCACTACAAACAATGCATCTTCTCAAATTGCGACCTGGTAATTTCTCTAAACCGAAACCGAAGTCTTCGGAAACAGCGTTTTTAATATAATAAATAGAATAGGGTTGCATTTAACTAATGTGATTATTGTGCGTCTTTCACTTCGAAAACTGGACTATTCTCAATATAAAGATATAATATATAGCATAAATAAAATTTCTGTTTCTTAAAAATTCACATTCGGAATAAAAAACCATAAATAAAAATCGACAAGTATGAAATAGAGATCGAATTTTTCGATGCTGGAGCAGGAGCGCGATCGCGCTCCTTGGCACTCAAAGGGTTAATAAATGTTAGAGTATAATTTGGTTTCTTGGCTCCAAGGGTTTTTTGATAAAACAAAGCCGTCCAATAAATAATAAATTTTATTTCCTTTTACTCAATCCATACACTTAAATTAATTGAATAAGTTTACCGTTTGATGCATTGCGCAAAACCATGACCATTATCGTTTCTACACTACAAGGACGGATGTAGATAATAGACATTTTAAAATTATTTCAAAATATTATACTGAATACAAAAATGAAAATTAGAAAACAAGTCG
The DNA here is from genome assembly GCA_022537955.1 of Schmidtea mediterranea. NCBI lineage: Eukaryota > Metazoa > Platyhelminthes > Tricladida > Dugesiidae > Schmidtea > Schmidtea mediterranea. The sequence continues at coordinate 55,242,619 of CM039681.1, read as the reverse complement.
ATTAAAATCCAAAACGGCCATGCGCGCATATAAAAATAATAATGAATCCAACCTTGACAGCAACAGGATAAATTGTGCCACCAACTTCAAAGCTTCCTTTTTTGAACATCATAACTGATGTGTTATTTATGCACGTTCCTTCGGGGAATATCAAAATCGGCAATGAGCCAGGCTCTTTAATATGGTCTCTCAATCTTTTTGTAACTCCTTCTCTATCCCTCGTCTCTGATCTTTCAAACCAAATAGTAGACGTAGCTCGCCCAAACACCTTTTGCATCATTCCGAAAAATCCACCTTGTTTCTGTCCGACCTGGGAATAGGAGCAATTCAAATCATTTGAAATGTTGACTTTTGAATGATACAATTTAAGGAAATAAAGAAGTTACACAAATTATAAGAAAAAATAAGCAAACAAATGGAAAGATGATAAAATAAAGTTCTCTTATCAAAAGAACAAGTATAATAAAAATATAAACCACTCAAAAGTCACTTAATTAAATTTCTGTATTTTTATCAGTAAACTTTTTTTCTTTATTATTGATCTTTAATTGTATTTCCTTAATCATTCCTTATTGTGAGACTATTATCCAACATTTTGTTATAATATTGATAAATAATTTAAGGAATATTTCATAAAGAATGAAACGTGCAAAAATTTTGAGTAGTTATTTCTGACAATTAAATTTCCAATACTCACGCCAAGTTGCAAAGTAATTCAATAGAAAAATATGAATAGAAAAGAGAGCCTTGTAATAAGAAATTATGGAAACATTTAGGGAAAAGTTAAGGAATTTAAGAATTTTTTATAAAATAAAATTTATTAAAATTTTGGTTACAATTTAAAAAAAATTAAAAGTCGAAGCATATTATGGAAACTGATCAGCCCAATTAGAAGCAGATAAATAGAAATTATTGGTTATCTCTGACACCGTAGACGTCTATGTTGAATCTCAAAAAGGTATGAACTAATTTTATCCTATGTAACACAATTTTTTTTTATCATAATTTTTCCTTTTTGTATTGTTAAATTTTTATATATGCTAATACACATTGTTTTAATATCTAGTAAATTAATTAATTTCCGCTTTATATAAAGTTTCTGATTAACATATAAAGTTTTACCGAAAATTTGTTGAAATTTTTAAGAATTTATTGATATATTATAATCCAAAAAATACCGTTAACTTCTATCAATGATGAAAAAAAATAACAAAATTATGTAAAAAGTTTATTTTCTATCCCACAGCGTATAAAAGACTACCCATCCTTCAATTCATATACTTTTTTAAATAGATGCCAAAATTAGTAATATCCTTTGAGTAAATAATTTTGCCTGAAATAAAATTGCCACAGAATGACTGACTGAATTAGAATGTGACAATGTAAACTTTAGAAATGCCTACACCAATGAATAGTTTATGAAATGGATAATTCATTACAACACATCTATTTTGCAATATAATTCATAACAGTAGTACAATGTTGTTATTCGATCTGACCAGAAGTGGTAAGACTGACAGATCTTATTAGGAAATCACTAAGCTCGATCCAAGGTTTAGGTCGAAATTTTTACATTGTAATGATTAGCACCTTGAAACTAGTCTATCATTATAAATTGTATCTATTACCCTACCAAGTTTTATTTTAACTTTTCTACAACAAAGAGGAGTGGAGGTGCACCAAAACTTACTTTTTTGATTTTGTATGTTTAAAATAACTTTTTGGTATTTGAAAATTATAATAATTCTATTTAACATTTGCGTGTAATAATTATTAAATTTACATTTGAAATTCACTCTGCAGTTAATGTTTAAAGTCTAAAAAAGCTTCCCGACCTTTAATATACCCACCAAAAGGATCTTTTTGAAAAAGTGAATGATTAATGTTATCTTAGTGAAAGAGATAAAAACAACAATGCACGTATTGTAGGACTTTTTACTACGTATGACATTCAGCAAAAAAACTGCCAATAATACAATTGCTAATAATTTTGTAATACTAATATTCTATACTCTATTTTTGTTAACTTCACTTATTTGTATTTAATACAGGAAAAAATATGTTGGTTATATTGATTTTAAATGATTGGGTTCATGATTTTTAAGAATCAATAAAATGAATTTTTTTAAACATAACTAAATTATTTTGTTTATCTTCATTTCTTTCAGACTATAGATCAATGTTATACTTTCAATTTACTAGACCATATTTTAATCACTTTATTCATTAAAATAAAATTCCGAGTCACGAACTTTGAACTAATCTAGTTGAAAGATTTAAATTTATTTTTGAAAGAAAGTTACTAAAACAAGGGCTTAAGAGGAACATAAACATATAGATCATGAAGACATAAAAAAATGCAGAAGATACACATCTATACTCTGTAATTCTTTGTGTATGAAAAGTGTTAAACATAAATTCGATGAATTTCACATGCCTGGTTAGTAGTTAGTTTTAAATGGAAAGACTCTTGATATATGTCACATGCATTAAAATAAATATTCAAAGTAATTGAAGAACTACTTGCTAAATTCGTCTATGTGCTTATTTATATTTAATTACCTTATTAATTCAATAAGAAATTCAGACATTTCAGATTCATTCTTTGATTTATCCATGACCAATTCAGTCAATGCAAGCTGAAAAAAATATTTTTACCTCGTCCATATATTCAATACTTAATTTGTAATAAAATGATGAAGCAACTAAATATCTATGGACAATAATAAAATGTTGAAATTACGTGATTTATTGTGATCATTTAAAGATAGATCTCAATAAAATACAGAAAATAAAGATGTGAAGTTTGAGACTGAAAAATCAGAAAAATGATGGATTAACATTATATATATAAATATATATATATTCCATATATATATATATAAATTTTGTCAAATATAATAGATGCTAGATCATACGGAACGATAGGGGAAAATGTGTAAAAATGATTAATAAATAGAAAAACTAAAAATTTACATTTTAGAAAATAAATCTGTCCTTCCCGGATTTTTAAAAATCTGCGTATTCACATAATGTCAGTTTTATTTACATGGACTTCGATAATGTTACGTTATTTGATGAAAGATTTAATCAAAAAAATTTATTTTATTAAAATATTTCTAAAAATTAATTAAAAATTCTATTCCAAATAGCACATATCGATACACCAAAGCGCAATTGTCATTAAATAAAAGCCTATGAATTGTGAAAAAGGGTTTTACTCATTTAATGTTTTAGCTCAATAATAATTTTTAATAGTAGTTTTTAAGCGACGCATCAGCCATTTTGGCGACGGCTTTTAAAAATGTTTAATTCTTTGATACCTACAAAACTAGAACATAATTTAATGGGCTTACCATAGCTTTTCAAAATGAGAATCGTCACAACAACAGTGTCACAAAAAGTCACGTACAAATTTTTAGGTTATTTAATAAATAATTTTCAAGTTTTAGATTTAAAAAGAATTTTTAAAAATATTTTCTAGAATTTCTGATGTAAAAAATTATCACAAACATAAATTATTTTATTTGTGAAAGTAAGCAAACGTGATAATCACTCAATAATTTGATTTTTTAAAGGTGTTTTTAATTTTTCGAATTTTGTGTAAAAAATTCTTTTAGTAGAAATTAGATTTTTGGTATAAATTCAAACAAAAAAAATTAAATATTTGTTTGTATGAAATAATTGAAGTGGAAATACCAAAAATTATTCGAAAACTTTCGTAATTATTTATTATATTTTAATCAAGGTCTTTATTTTATGTCAAACTGTTTGTATTTTTAATTATAAATTTTGTGAAGCGTGTTAGTGTGTATACATTTATTTTTCTTTTCGCTTTTAATTTTATAAATCAGTGTTAATATTTGAAAATTTTAAAAAACATTTCTTTTTAATAATTGATCTTTTGCAAAACAGATCATCAAGGAAAAAAAGTTAGCAGCTGTTAACAATAATCATTGAACTTCACTCAGAAAATGGTTTCTTAAATACATTAATTTCAATGAAAACACTGAAAACGTGATGTCTTTGTTGATACCTCAATGATAAAACTTAATAATTATTAATATGGGTGAGATAAAAATAAAATGTGCAGAACCAAATGCGATTTTATATCTCGACAGCAGTCAGAGATGATAAATGAACTAGTTATGACCTAAGAAATTGGCTGGATATCTGATTAAAAAATAAAATAATTAACAGTAAATGTCATTAGATGGTAGACTAGAAAAGTGAGACATCACTTGGATATAAGAGAGAACGTTAGTGAAAACAAACAGAAAAAAGGAAAAATGGCAATTTAAAAGACTCAGAATGATTAAGAGAATTTAAAGAAACGAAAATGAAAAACCAAAACTACTGATGAGAAGAGGTTGTCAGAGTAGAGAAGAGATAAACAAATTATTTAAGTTCAAATTATGATCAATCAATTTTCTAGGATTCATTATTGTTGTCAACCACAACACACTTTGGGGTCAGATCAATAATTGTTAATTTTTCATTTCACCGAAAAACCCAAACATCTATATAAAAGAAAAATCAGAAAAAATAAAATTAAAACGCTGTCAAACTGAATTAATAAGATAAGTTAAATTTAATGTAAAATTTCGAATGTTTATAAACGTTTATATTTAGATTGTTGTTTTTTTTTAAAAAATGAATCTATAAAAAAAATTTCCATTCATACATTATTGCTATTTATTTAGAACCAGTTTAAAATAATAAAAACTACGAGTATTTAAATTATAATTTTTTTCTGATATAAGGGGTACAAAATTTAGGATAATCAAATGCCAAGGGGCACGCAAGCTAAAAAAGCTTGATAACCGTTAATTTAAACCAGCAAACAGATAATTGCCATTTCTACTGGGATTAACAGTTCTGAATGTTTTCATATCGATTTCATCTTTCTGTATCCAATAGCAACATAGTCATTATGTTTTGATTTTTTAATTTTATTTCAGTGATTCCGGTGTTTCAATCAATAAAACACAATTTAAGCATTATGTTATCTTAGAATAATAGATTTGAAATTAATTTTTGAGTAAATTTAACGCTCAAACTTTCTTGCAAGTAGAGAAAAAATAAATTATTGTAAACAGGCTTTTATAATTTACAGCATTCTTTCAAATTTTCATAACAATAAATATTCTGAAGAGAGATTTTAAAACTTTGAAACAAACAAATTTCCAATAAATCATGTCTGCATTTTTAAGATCTTTTGGTCACCATTCTAAAAATGTGAAACCATGAATCAATTGAAACTGCATTCGTGAAACGCCCATAATCATTCAATATATATTATCAATTAGGCATTTGTTGCGACATTTGTGCATAGTCATCCTTCAGCTAAGCCCTGTTCTCATAGCAATACTTGTCACACTTCTATAGGTTCCATGTCTTAAAACTTAATGACTGTAAAATTTATTGATATTACAATTTCACGATTTTAGTTGAGAAAAAGTAAAAAATCCAATGTCAAATACTGCAAATAAAAAATTTAGTTTAACTTTCATGTATATGTTAAACTGGCAATCACTAGACATAAACACATTTGATATACCACAAAGTAACATAAATAAATCGGCGATATTTATTTAGATTATAAACACCAAGAAAGCTTACCATAGCATATCCGTTATCACATCCTAATACGATCACATCTATCGGTGTAGTATGATTGGCAACACAGATACCACCACTTTTGGCTTTGTTTTCCCTGGAAAAAACCATGTTTATTATTGACAACAAAAGTTAATGAAAACAATTATTTGTACTTGTTATGAAATCTGATTACTCCAGAATAAGCTCGAACAAACATTCGAAATGACAATTTGGATACGACTGCATTAAACTTTTTACCCTGTCTTAACAAAAATTAAATACACTAAGAAAAAAAACATAAAAATACTGTTCTGGTAGTAATTCAACTAAAAAACTAGATCCAACTAACGTTGAAATGGCAGTGATAAAGAAAAACAATCTGAAAAATAAATGAAGGTTACATAAAAACAAATTCCATGAAATATATATATATATATATAACTCAAATCTACAACAATTAACAAACCTAATTAAAATAAACTGAATAGTAAAGATTAACAATACAGCTTTTATATTTTTAATAAAGGGATTATATTATTATACCATTACCCGAGTTTTTGTTAATAAATTCCATTACATATTAAAGTCCTTTCTATTCCGATACATGCAATTAAACAATGATGGCTATTAAATTTCAAGATCAATATTATCAAATTATAACTAATCAATTAGAATTCTAATATATCTAGATTTCAAATGTATAAATTCATAATGGCCCTGTAGCAAACATATTCCTTTGGTGTGAGGTAGTTGCTGTGAGAAATATTATGAAAATATAATTATAACTAATGGGTTCACATGAAGCGTGAAATTAAGCTTACCGCTGCATTATTATGATGTTTTTGCAAAATTGCAAATCCTTCTTACTTATTCTTTATATATTAAATTTCAAACTATTGTTCACTTTTCAGCACACACACTTAATAGCTTGTAGTTCATGTTTGAATGAATTTCAGTTGTCATAAAATTTCAGAATTTAAGTTTGTTTGAATTAAAGTAAATTCTACTGTAAATCGACACTTTTGACAGCAAGCAATGTAACAATCGTCGTTGTCAGTACTTGCCAAGCTAGAACAGACATCAAAAGAATGCTGAGAAAATCTTGAAGAATGATTGTTAGAGTCCAAAAAAAAGACCGTGCCGCGTCATTTAGTTCAAATGATAAAAAATTGGAATTATAGTTACATCGAAAGACACAACTGCAAAAGCAAGAAAAATGACGACTAAGGACAGAAAAAGCAACTACTGCTACAGTATCTGTTATTTGTACCGTTCAGCAATCTAGCAACACCAGCGAAGAAAGCAGTGATGACAGTGAATGTGATATCGATAGTCATTAGTCCGTTTCAAAAAATAATTTTTGAAAATTCAAGTAGGTTTTCAAATGATGAGGTTGCATGAAACAAACTTATGAGAAAATTTTCAGCAGAATAGTTTAGTGTTAAGTGACCCCTCAAAAGACTACAAAATTCTGATTTTTTTCTGATTATTCTGCGATTTAAACACTTGAGAAAATCACTTATTTGTAGAGTCCATAATTCCATGTATTTTTACATACTGTTATTTTATAAGTACACTGAATGCCAAAGAATATTTAAATAGTTCTATATCTGTGTTTGTAATCTGCTAGTTTTCAGTCAGATTTAATGCAAATTTCCATTAAAATGTGAAATTTTGTGAATCTTTACAAACTACATTGCAAGCCAAACAGGTAAATAGTTTTCTTTTACACTATTTCCAATATTTGAATTTGACAAGTCAGTAATTTGACTCTGCAATCAGCAATTAAACTTAAACCTTTAATAACATGTAATATTGTGAGTGAGTGAAAAATCAAAATACATAACAAAATATGATAGTTCATTCATTTTCTTTGCAAATTCAGTTAGTAAGTCATGGCAGCTGTATCTACGAAGCCAGAGACAGCTAATGTGAAAACCAGAGATGAAACAAATGTCTGGTTGGTTGGACAGCAGCTAGCAATCCTCGACCTACTGACTTGCTGCAGCCGATTGCCAACGGTTGGTCAAACCATGCGTCGCCTATTCTATGATTTGAAGACCAAAAAATTAACTCTGCCACAGAGCTGTTCAAATACCATCGATGAGGTTCTATACCTTTGGTAAATATCACACATACCAACAACACAGAAGCGAAATGCTGATGTCTGGGACAGTGAAAAGACAGCCATGGTTGATGCCTTAAAAAAGCCGAAGATGCAAACCGATCTTCGACGAGTTGATCCCAAGACAATTACAGCATTTCAGGCGAAGACTCTGTCAGATTTTGTGACCGAACGATCGCAGAACTTGTTCACAGCAATGCACATTGATCCCGCCTTCCTGACTGGACAACCGTCGACGTGGTCTGAGTTCCCAGGTTACATCAGTGGAAAGCAGAAGATCACAAGTCTGAGGGTCATCAATGACTGTGCAGAGAGCGCAGTGAAGCTGGCGACAGACTTTAATAACATACTGACGCATGACGAATCACAACGACAGCTGGTATTCCAGATTGTTGAACATCACCGAAAACACATGCCAGTGCTCCTCAAGAAAAACTATAAAGCTGACTAGACACTTTCCCGTTGCCCTTCCACTTCCGGCTGTTACCTGATACTCAATACATGTACTGAGACTAGTTGAACTCAAATGTTGTGTCTATTGTACAATTAAAACATAAGATGTCAATGTTAATTTGAAAATTTTGTATTTTTCGTCATTTTCTAAACTTTGCTTGCTTTGAGGAGTCACTTAAACTTAGTACATAGGTCTAAATTTGGCATAAGTGTTACTGGCCCTAAACCTCATCAGACCAGAGGGTAGCTGATAATGAAATGAAAAAAAATTTTTTCGTCATTCACTGGTGAACAGGCCTAATAGTTCTAATAGTATTTTTAAGGATTTCTGAAAAGAAGTTTGTAAAATATCACTATGGGACAACTGGAAGGGAAACAACAGCAGCTCATATACCTTATTTCTCTTGCACAACGGTCAGTACTCACTGAGGTTAATATTGAAAAGTCAAGAGGTGATGCTGGTGAAGTTGCTGTATCAAGGAACATGGTGAATGCAAACATTGCTTTTGAATGGAGGAAATCGTGGGTTCACCAAAGTATACTTCCCTGCATTGTGATTCTAAACTGATGAAGAGCTAAGCAACACATGACTACAGAAAAGACTTGTTGTAGCTATTTGGGATAACAACAATGCCAAAATTCTTGACGTGCCTGCTTATAAACCAGGGACAGATATGCGAAATGGCGATATCATTACTAATGATTCAATACAGTTATTGCAGTCATAGAACTGTGCATGAATTTTGATACCACAACCAGTAATACCGGAAATATCAGTGTATGACCTTACAGCAAAATATTAGACGTACATTGCTCTGGTCTACACACCGTCATTCTGTTGGAAAAGTTATTTTTATACAAGCTTTTAACGATTTGCATATTGAAGCAACAAAATATCCAGAAGTTGCGATATTTGGAAGATTCCAGAAGCATATTGGCATACTTCCTCATAAAAGTGACGAAACGTTCAGTCTAATCGATCCACGATCGTTCTCACATGATTCACAAGCTGCTTCTCAGATTACCATGTGGAAGGAAAGTATAGAAGCAGCTGATAAATCTTCTGTAGAATACCAACGAAAATACTACAAAGAATTCAGTGAATTATGTTTTCCTTACATTGATTCAGTAAACAAACAGTTTCGTTTTAGTCGACTGGATGTAGGCTACTAAGCTCGGTAGATGTCAAAAAATTTTACTCAATTAAAATGGTCCTTCTTGAAGAGCAGGAACAATTAACACTGCTGTACAGCAAACAAAGCAAAACAGTTTTGCCAATTTTATGTGTCTGATATACAGCGCCTGGTGATAAACTTGTGGATCAGCAGTTAATGCTTCATGGTTGATCTCTGCCTTTATCAGAACATTCTGTAGTAAGCACAAATCAGTTCCATAATTTCTGAAAGCGCTAAAGAATTCCAGAAGCGTCATTTGTAGTACTTAAGTTCTAAAATGATTCTCCTTGCTTTATTCAGTCACACTGCTTCAAAGCCTGAATTGCAGTACTGAGCTGAGAAGCTTCTGGCAGCGAGGCCTAGTGATTGAATGGCTCTTCCGCACGATCGGCTATGGCGTTGGCTTAGTAAAATCCAAGCTCCCGACTGCCGCAACAAGACTTGGAGATTCGGTAACTGTTGATTTGTATTAAAATTTCATCCGTATAGAGATGGACATGAATTTTCTTCACGACGAGGTAGAAAACTGGCCAAGTACCCATCGTTTTTGTCTTCAAAGATGAAGACGATTTTTGTTAATGTTAACAATGACAGTGCAGAACGTTGCGTAAAATTGAGAGCAGATTTTCAGGATGTAGCCAAAACCGAGAAGAATAATCAGAACATTCTGCAGGTTGTTGAGGCTGAGAGAATGAAAGTTCCAAGTCTGAGAAGCCAAAAAAGGAAACTAACAGTAGAAGATCACGAAAAGTAACCAGGCTAACCTAACTTAAAACTATAAATTGTACTGTGCTTTGTGTAACAATAGTAATTCTGTAAATTTTGTCGAGCTGTATTTTACAGTCTTTGTAGTAATTCATTAAACTATAAATAATTTTTTTGAAAATTAATTAAATTTTTCAATTACGAAAAGTAAATATATTCGTGGGCGTTGTGGACCCATTAAAATGCCATAGAAAATTCTCAAATTTTTACAAGAGTCATGATTTATGAAGTGGAACACGGAAATCATAGGGCCTAAACTGAAGTAAAAATAATTGAAAAAGTTGGTTGTATGATGCTCCCTAATATATATATATATATATATATATATATATATATATAGGGTTGTCAAGTGGTCAACACAAAAAAAGAGAACATTTTAAAGAAAAAATTATTAAAATCAAATTTTATACATAAAGATATTAATCATCAAACATGTTTGACAGTAATTTGTTTGTACAAACGGTGGAGTTATAACTATAATGGTGCTTTAAAGTGTGGAATGCTAAAACTCCTTCGACAGCTGATACTTTGTGATCCAGAGATGAAAATTTTTTTGTAAAAAAATTGCATATGGAATTGGAACTCTCTCCTATACGAATAGTATTTGTATGCTTTTTTGACGCAATATGTTGTTCCAAATCGTATTTGCCTTTGTTTGCAACCGAAACTGTAGTATTACAAACAGTGCATATTGCCTCGGATTTTGAATTTGGTGTTGATTTAAAACATACAAATTTAGCTTGCAGTTCTTCAGTAAATAAACATTTTCGTTTACTCATATTTGGAGCTAAAATAGAAAAATCCAAAAATATAAAATATAAGACTCTAATTAACAATAATAAATTACATACTTACATGTTTATTTAACACAAAAAAATATAATATTAATAATTACTTTTCACTTGCTTATTTTATTTATTTAACACAACAAATTATAATAATAATGATTTCTTATCAAAATCGTTAATACACACAAATTATTTCATCTTTAATTTTAAATTCAATAAATATTGACAGGACAGCAATAGCATAGCCTGCTTTTTTTCAAATTTTTGAATTTTTATACCGAGTTTCTTTTTAAATTTCAACTTGAATTAATTAAAAATCAGCGAAATTGAAAAAAGAGAACAATTTGAATATTTATAGAAAAAGATAGAGGACAAATAAAATGTGCTAAAAAAGAGAACATGTTCTCTTTAAAAGAGACCTGTTGACAAGCCTATATATATATATATATATATATATATAAGGTAAAAAATCGATCTCAGATAAGATGGAGTTTCTTATATATGAGAGCTACATAAGCTTGAAATTAGTCTGCCATTAGAAATTGCATCAAATATAATATTACTCTTCATTTAAAACAATGAGTCATCCAAAAACCTATAACATTTTATTTTATTTAATATATAACAGTACACTTATCTCATGTTTCAACTAGTTGTAGATTATATATAAACTAAAAATTTGCAATTGGATTAATGTTGATTTTTAATTTATTATTCGGCAGGATAAAGCTGTATATTTAACTCACTGTGTTCGCGATTAGAATAACTCGACACAATTAATAATAACATAATTAGATATTTAAATTTTAATAAATTATTGCAGTTCTACTCTTCTTGGATGATCTAAGTTTCGGGTTCCATTTACGAGACTCATCTCTCGACATTTGATTCAAAATTACATTACTTATTCTTGCTTGACAAACAAGCTATGGAATTTGTTCATTATTTAATTTATTGATTTTACATAATTAATTAGTTTGTATTTCTTAAATAACCTTGTCTAGTGGCCCCAAATTATTTTTTATTACCACATTCGGAATTGTTTGCCACCTACTCATATCTGTTTTCCGCGAAAAATATTAATTTTTACGATTTAATTTTATCAATCAGTTTCTTCATATAAAATTCACATTGACTTTTATAAGTGCGATATATATTTTAGTGCCACAAAAGTGTGCTGTATTAGATAAAACTATTGGAAGACATTGTTCTAGATTTCGTTCATTTTATATAAATTTACTTTTCACCTTAATATTTTATAAGCTCTTGTGAAAATCACCATGAGCTCCCCTGTTTAATACAGAATTTGGAAAACTACTTCAATTTAGAGTGATCAAAAGTGATAATTTTCTTATCTAATAGTTTATTAAACTCCAAATTAATAATTGTTGACAAAGATAACTCCAACATATTCAAAATGTCACTCTTCAATTACTAAATTAGTAAGTTAGTGTTTGCTGACATGCAATTTATTATTATCACTTTCGTTTATTTTAATTACATTAGTTTTAATTTGGTTTATTTCGGTTTTAATTTGAAATAAATGATTAAAATCTTCAATGCAACTGTTTCTGGCTACACTTGTGTTATTAGGTATCAAATAAAAGAACTAGCAACCAAACATAAATTTATTGATACCAAATTTATAACACAAAATATTGCGCTGAACTAGAAAAATGTCAATAAATTGCAATCAATTATATCACTATGTTGCACATACCATCAACTGGTATGGAATTTAACAATGAGAGGATTCTGGCAATGAATTAATTTTCGTTTCAATTCCTTCATACATCTTACGTAGATTTTTAAAATATTTTCTGGTAATTGATTTTTTCGATTTAGTTTATTCTAACTCATCTTCACTAATTTCAATTAAATTTAATAATCATTTCCTTCATCCCTCACTTTGACACGAAGGAAATGAATACTCACGGAAGTAATTTTGATGTTTTAAATTTGGTTTTATTTACTATGTTCAATTTAGTTCGACAACAATTCGCAGCTAGTTTTTGACAAATTCATTTAAATCTTTAACAGGTTTTTTTATTACTTAAAGTTTTCGTGATCTTCAAATAGTATTTTTTATTATTTAATATAATTTCCATATTCAATAATTTTTATGGAATATCTTCAAATTGTATAGGTTATATTATTAAAAAATAACCATTAACATATTATTTAAAGGTCATCGTTATATTTCGTATTTTAATCTTTCTGATCACTTAGCGCAGGGGTGTCCAACCTGCTAGCCCGCAGGCCGCATGTAGTCCACCTTGACCATTTATGTTTCAATTTTTAACTCATAAAAAATGTAAATAGTGTATCTAAATCTAATATATTTTTAAAAGTGGCCTGCAGAGTTATGATGCTTTTCTAAAGTGGCCAGCAAGATCATTATTTGGATTGGACACCCCTGACTTAATGCATTACTTAGAGCTCATTGACTTAATATACATTTAATATTTTTAGAGAAGGTACAACACTTTGAGACGTGATATTTGAGGTATTTTTAAATTCTAGTTATTTGCTTAGAAAATTTTAATTCATTATAATTAATAATTAAAATTATAGAGATAATTTTCATATTAATTAAGTACCCTAAGTAATAAAGTACAAACAGTTATAATAATAAAATATCAATAATGGCATTGAAAATGACACTTGAAGAACACGAACTTCAATAGTGACCATTCGAATCTTTGTAATGGTGCGCATTTATTAACTATGAGTTTACAGTCCATTTTATAAATATCATAATATTTAAAATATCACAATGACATTTGTTCAACAGTGATGGAATGAAAATCAATTTTATATAACAAAATTTTAAAATTGAACTATTAGAAATATTAAAATATCTTAACAATGAAGTCAATTATAAAAACAAATAACATCTAGCAATGTAACACAATAGCTGATCATTAAATTTAAGGATTTTATGAATGAACAAAAGCAGAAAAGTGTACATAAAGCAAGTTATAATTTAAGTTTTTACCCTAATTAAATCCTGAAGAACTTAACCAATTTACACTGCAACAAAAGCAAATTAAATGCGAACTATTTTCAATATGAAGATCACCTAGTTCAAGTTTTTCTTTCAAAAAGTCTCAAAATTCATTTACTATAATGAAGTATTTAAACGTATATATTATAATAAATCTTAGAAAGCAATTGATGAATTTCCCCACTTTTCACATGTGAATGCAGTGCTCTTATGTAGACTGTAAATAAAATACAAAAGTAGATCTACACGGCTTTGACTTTCGAATACAAAATACCATCCCAAATCGTTGATAAACAATGGGTTTCTCTAAGTAGTTGTATGAGTAAAATGGCTGGTTTTAAAGGTTTTTAAACATTTTAATAATTATTGAAAACGTGTTATATGTGAAGTATTATTGATAAATTCATTGGATCCAAAGATTAATGTGCAAATCGCTATGAGTACGAATGTTTTAAATGGTTTTAATAGTTTGATTATGTGAAATAAATTTAAAAAAAGATTTTTATGTTTAAAATTTGAATTTTTAATATCATTTTATTTATATATTTTATTTTAAATAACCTAAAAGATTCAAATTTTAATTGTTAATATTAATTTAGAATTTGTATAGTATTAAATTTATTTATAGTGAAATTTAAAAATAAAAAAATATTTAGAAGTTATAATTTGTTTGACAGTGAATTTGTTGAAATATATCTTAAAATGTCACTTTTTAAATAAATTATTGCCATATTTTATTTAATTATTTATTTAATAAGAATTATGATAATTATATAATATAATAATATATTAGTATAATAATTATATATATATATATATAACGGTGATTTCTTGGTAGACAGATAAATTAATATGTCAGATAAGTAAAAAATAAAATACTGTATTTTTTATAAGGCGCAATATCATTGATAGACTGCGGTTTTATTTTCATACATGTTGTGAAATAATAATACGGCGAAGAACAGTTGGCAGAGAGACATAATTCTTAACATTTTCAGTTGGAGGTATTTCTGAATCAGTGACATTATTGTTTATTTGTTGTACAGTAAACTAACCTGTTCAGGCTGTTGTGTGTAGAATAAATGTGATTTAAAAATGTAAGAAACCTTTAACAATTTGCAATATCGACTATCGAGCTTGAAATTGTGGTACATACAAAACTTCAATGCCTGAGGGCCACCTCTAAATATCCTTCAATTGTAATGATGTTTTACACAATTCATTATTTCAATATTTGGCACAGATTGGATGGGTGCCAGAATTCAAATTATGAATTTCATTTTTTTGCCCTATGCTAAGGGCCACCCTAGTATCGGTCAAATGGTGTAACAAATCAATAGGTATGGAGATTTGTGGGAAAAGCCATCCGGTATCCTGAAGTAAACCTCGCTCAGTCACTCACTCTTCTTCTCCTTGTCTAGCCTTTAAAATGACACCAACTGGAAACTTTTCTTTTGGCAGTCTTCCTTTTGAAAATTACCATGGGTGGTAGTTTTTGGACATTAGCGTGGCAACCGAGAACTACAGTGAAGAATGACTTCTCGTTTCCTGTAGTGCGTATAGATACCGTACTGGTCCCCGCTTTCTCAACATTACGGTTTAAGGGGATATCAAAGGTAAGGGGGACCTCGTCCATGTTAGTGATGTGTTCTGGCCGGATCTTCTTTTCATTGATCTTGTTCTTGCAGTAAGTCCAAAAAATAGCCAGCTTTTCTTCGTAATCCTTTGGCAGTTTCTGTAAGATAGTAGTTCTTGTGCGGAATGAGAGATTACGCCTTTTCATAAAACGGAAAGGACCAAGAGGAGCCTACCCGAAAATCGTTGATCTCCATGGCGTTTGCTATCACTGCTGCTTTGAGTCGAATAAATACCGTAGAGACGCTTCTACCTGCGGCTCTATGTTCAAAAACCCACTTTTGAATTTTGTCCTCCAACTGTGGCCATCTCACTTTGTTCTCTCGGAAACTCAGTTTGGTCTTCTTTACCTGGCACAAGGCAACTTCTTGCTTCCTCCACTTCCGTAACATTGATTTATTAATGTTGAATTCTCTCGCAGCTACTCTATTTCCATGTTGTACTGCGTGACTGATAGCGTTGAGTTTGAAATCCGCTTCATAAGCATGTTTCTTAACAGGAGCCATTTTTGAGGCAGCGGGTATCGAAAATTAATGTTTGAATGTACACACCTGCTGACTACGATGGCTGTAATGCTCAATCCAATCAGTGCAGCTTTGTAGCTTACCACGGCCATGCTACAAATATGTTGACAAATTTTTGAGCGCCGTGTACCACATAAAATCGGTTCTAGGTCAGAAAGTCAGAAACCACAACCATACATTACTGACGATACTGACGATTTTTGAGAAAATGAAAGGATTTTAAGTGCGCCTTATGGTTCGGAAAATACGGTAAGCCCTTGCTGCAAAGTAAGTATTATATTGATAATCGAAAATGTTTTCATCAATATAATAATTACTTTGCATCAAAGGCTTATTTTATTATTTACTTATTTGATATATAATAATTATAATAATATTATAATTATAGTAATATAATAATTTATCGGATAAGTGAATAACAAAATAAACCCTTGTTGCAAAGTAATAATTATGTCGTTGAAAAGTTTTTTTGGAAAAAATCCTTCTAAGTTTCGTGCTGAAACTGAAGAGGATTATTTAATAATCGAAATTTTTTTCAACAATATAGTTATTACTTTGCAGCAAGGGCTTATTTTGTTATTCACTTATCTGATATATTAATTCATGCCGCTACCAAGGAATCACAGTTTTATACTTATAGTACAATGATTATAATAATATAATATTATAAAAATAATTTAATTTATAATTTTGATAATTATCAGCCATAATGAAAAATGACACTTAATAAACCCTACAAAACTTTTGTGGTTATTCTTAAGAATTTATTGATTTAGTCATCAAATAACAAATAAATAAAAAGTCATCAAGTAACTTCATTTAAAATAATAACAAATGAAAATGATTTATGTCACTTGAAAAACAAATTGTAAAATCTCAAAAATATTTAACACATGAATATATGAGTTTATTGTCATTAAAGTACGCATGAGTGTTTACTGTCGCAAATATCCAGACAAAACATGAAAAATTGATTTGTCAATTAAACAACGACATTGAAAGTGTCTAATAATTATCGAAAAAAAATCAAAAATATTACACTTAGTCATCATATAAACATTGATAAGAAAAAATTATTAACTAAAATTACCGGCATGGCAACAGAATTGCGTATCTAGTGAAAAATCCAACCACCCATAAAATTGTCAATTGATGACTGAATTTCACATTTGTAATAGTTTAAAAACCGAATAAATTATAATTACTTTATATGTTGATATGAATGAGTTCGGCTTAATAAGTTCCAAACTTCCATTTCTGACATAGACAAAATGCGTAAAGAATATTTAATATCATAGAATATTTAAAAAAATTATGTTGATATAAAGTGGAAGCCCTTTTGGTTTTTACAAGAAAAATTAGTGTGGAAATATATAAAAGGTGTGCTGGTGTTACATATTGTTGCGTTATAGGCAAGGACAAAAATGCAGTCCTATACAGTTTATTTTTGGTATATTATTTGATCTTACATAAAAAATTGTTTTTTTATTTCTATGCATAATTCCAAACAATATAAATTTTATAATGATAATTATATTTTAATTATAATAATTAATTCTATTTTTGTTAAATTTTCAGAAATGCATAAATGAAAATTTTGTAATTTGACATGTTAATAGAAGCATTAAGATTAACGAATAGTCTACATACTTTAAATAACCGAGCAACACAAGCATCGAATGGGAAGTTAAGTATTAAAATATTTATTATTTCTTAGTTTTTCATAATTTTACATTTTTGTATTGTTATTTTCCTGGAAATTTGTCACACAATGTAGTCTTCTCTATCGCCTATAACTAACAATGTATATTTCCGAAATAGTCTTATCCAGTCGTGAGCTACAGTTTGATGCGGAGCCAATAATACCAAAAAAGTAGATAATAAATTACAAACTTTCTTCATTTTTTATTTCACTCTTATATTATTTTATTTAAATCACCAATTGATTAAAACAATTGTCAACGTTTCTGTGATCAAGTTTTCCATTCAACTTCTTATAAATATTTTTTGCATTATATGCACGAAAATACGAATAAATTCAATCTATATTTTTTGATCAAGTTTTTTCTAAATTTTTTAATGCTAGTTTTATAAATTACATGAAATTATTATCAGCCTTTTTTTGGTTTACACCTTTGATTGCTTTTTCATTTTCCAATGAGACATTAAGAATTTTTTTATTATTTAACTACGAATCGGTAATGATATCAATGAGACATCTATAACATTACTGATTCAAAGTCAAATAATAAAAAAAATTTAATCTCATTACATGAAATTAATTTATTATTTTTGAAAGTTGTCTAAAGGAATATGAGTATAATTTGGAATAGAACAGTGTTATCATTAACCCTCCTTTCAAAAGTCTTCTCGAGGGCGCTTTCATATTTTTGCACTCGTTCTTTAACAAACTAACGTCATTAAAAATTTACACTGCTCTTTTTTAATTTTGCTCATATTTTATTTTATTGATTTAAATAAGTGTTAAAAATCATCATTAAAACCAGTGCAATTTGATCAAGGTTTTCAGCGCTTCCTTCATTTTATTATAAATACCTTTGATTATTTGCAAAAAAGACGAATAAATTCCACTTTATTGTCCTGTCACATTTTTATAGACATATTTTTAAAGCGATTATTTTAAATTAAATTATTAATTCGAAAATAGGAATAGAAGTCTAGTTAGTCTAAAGTTCTATTAAGTCACAATTACTCCCTTTTCCTTTCCTCTAAGCCAGTGTTCCGTAGAATTGGGTGAAGTGTTCCACTATATTTAGATATTCAGAAATATATTCTATTTCAGAATTCAATTTAGTTTCACTTTTATATTGAAATGTTTAAAAATTGAAATTTCACGAGTACTTTTACAAAAAAATTCTCACGGTTTTGGGCTTCTTCCCTCTCTGCAACACCAACCATAACATTTAGGTAGGTATTCGCTTCATGTAAATCTTGCACTTTCGTTTTTCGGTACTTAGTTGAAAAGAACCCAAATTTTGAAATAACAAAGTGTCACTCCATTACCTAAAGATTAAGAACCACTGCTCTAAGCTCATATCACTTTCACGTGGGATACATTTGTGTAACACAGATTGAAATACATACAAAACTTTAGAAAATTTAATTTATATAAAGCTGTAATATATAAAAATAAATCCCCCTCTAATAACTGTTTTACATTTCAACGGTTTTCACTATGGTTTACACCAGTGATTCCAAACATGGACGCTATCTCCCCCATAGCGGTAAAAACTACTGGAAGAATCCGGCTGGTCTAAATTTGGTTGGGGGTGATTTTCAAAATGAGGGGCTGGCTTAAATAAAAACATGCTAAATTATTAATTTTTAAGTTGGATTAAGTTATAAACTAAATCAAATATACGGATTATTTTCATTGCAGATGCTTCTATTAGTAATGATAAAAATTTTAGATTAATTGTGGGTATTTATTTTTATATTACTTATAAAGCCAATTAATTTTGATGGTTTAGCTATTTTTACTAATATAATTTTGAATAAAGATTTTTTGATTATACTTACTTTGAAATTTAGTAAAGGTTGGGTGGCTGGGAAAAAAGCTTAAAAGAGGGCGCTGGTCGGAAACCTGTTGAGAACCACTGGTTTAGACGATAGAAAAATGAGATAGATAAGAATCCAATAGTTAGGTTTGTTGAATATTTTCACTATCTGCAAACAATCTACGAAAGCGTGTCGAATGGAATCCTAAAAAAGCTAAAACAAACGGCACAAATATGTGTATAAGCATCATTTTGAGATGCACTTCATTGTATAGTAGAATCATAGATGGAAAACCTATTATTTTGTTAACAAATTATGAATGCAGTAGTTTACTTTTTAATACTATTTCATATTATACAATGGTTATTTATCTCTATCTTACTCTAAATAACCCCGATAGCATTTAAATGGAGTGAACACCCCTTGCAACACAATAAAGATAAAGTGAAATGAGGGTTCTATAATCCAATCGAAGAAAATAAATAATAGTTAGTTCTTTAGTTTATTTGATAATTTATTAGAACTTCCACTGTTGAAAAACTAATATATTTATTTCAGACAATTGTGCAAATCCATTTTATTTATTAAATTTAATAAATAAAAACAATTGACAAATTCAGAAGTTCTGTCAACGTCGAAATAAATTTGTATGTACTAAGCAGATCTGCAGTGTTAATACTATACTCACGTACTGAGAACAATTGATAAGTAAGCTTAGTAAATATAACAATCAATATACACTATCAGTGAGAAGTGGATGATTATAATAAATGAATTCCAGACCACGAAGAACTAGTCAAATTTTAATACAAAAACTAAAACAAACCGATTAATAATATTTACTAATTTAATACTAGCGAAGATTCTCATATTAGAGATTAATGTATAATTATATTTAAATTTATTAAAATAATTAATTTATAAAACATTTACCATTTGATGAAAATCGCTTTGTTACATCATCTTCTATAATAGCCTAAAATTTTGATAAATTTTAAGAAAATGAACTTGAATTTACTTCTATTCCAGATTTGACAAAATAAGAAGGATCAGCTAAATTAAATTTATTATTAGCATCTCTAATGAACGCTTGATTAAATTTTATTCCGTCTTGATCTAATCGTACATCTCGATTAATTGTACACATGTCTAATTTCAATTGTATCAACAAAAAATACAAACTATTGTTCTACCTCTATCATAACAACCTATACTCATTGAACGTTTGATACCTTTTCTTTTTGTTTCGATTTGCTCATTTTCCGATACCGTAGATGAAGCATACTTAGCAACATATCAATTTAAAAAAAGAATCATAATAAATTAAGCTTACAGCAAAAACTTTTAAAAGTAACTTAATGTATAACTCTTCTATAAATCTATATCCTGTAAGCACACCAACTATTCCACCAACTAAATTTGTGAATAAAATAAAGACATAATAAGGTAATAACAAAGCTAAAAATGGAACAATAGAAAGCATTAGAGCTCAGGATTTTTGAAATACTAACTCAAAAATATGACATTCTTAATATTTAAACAAACATAAAAGACCTTCGATTCTAGAAATTTAGTTAATTTAGTACTTGAAGTCGACAAAACTTTCTTTTAAAATAATTTAAAAAGATTATTTGTATAAAAGCAAAAATTATTGTGCTTTTCAATTGTTAAGCAATTTCAGATTTTTCAAATTTAACTAATTTAATTCAAATGTTCTTTATGTTTAGGTCGCCAAAAATATAATATTTTTATTTTGCCAAAAAATCGCATTGTAGGAACTTCTATACGACATTGTAAACAAGCAACCGACCAATATTAACGGTTTATTACAAATTAGCAATTTCAAAATTAAAAAACCCAGATATCTAATGCTTTACAATGTTGGGCAAACAAAATGTGACCGAGGTTTGTTTTGTTGAATCTAAATACTGTTGGGCCAGAACACAAACGGCCTTGTAAATGTTTAAATGAATCGGTAACACACATGCAAACACAACATGCAGATTTAAATTCAAACCTATTGGTGGGTTACTGGGAGTTGATGTTTGTTTAAATGTTCTTGTGATTTCCCCGGTAACGCCATATAAATATCTCTAGCTACCACTCGGCACCCGTCGCTAGGCAACGTTGGAAATGTGTTCGAGTGGGTGGATTGTCCGCAAAAAATGAGCGCTATTACTAATGCTGTAATTGCTCGGACAATCCCTGGGTTCAACGAGCTATCGTTAGAAGATCTGTGCTCGCTTTAAGTCATTAGGTCCCTTTCTCTTTATGGTGAGTTTTGTAAATTGTATTGACCCATACTCTTGATTGAAGCAAATTAATAAACACATGAATTAACTAATTAACGATCAAACAACTACAAAGATTTAATACGGATGTACATCATTTTTATACAGGAGAAGATCGAGATTCAGTTCGTAGCCGGAGTTGTATTCCACAATCGCGCAGCTCGTCT
The DNA here is from genome assembly GCA_022537955.1 of Schmidtea mediterranea. Taxonomy (NCBI): domain Eukaryota; kingdom Metazoa; phylum Platyhelminthes; order Tricladida; family Dugesiidae; genus Schmidtea; species Schmidtea mediterranea. Next base: position 55,220,569 of record CM039681.1, on the reverse strand, counting down.
TTTGGCCCGCTCTTTGCATCCTGGGCGATAGCTGTTTGTAATGGTTGTCGGGGTCGAAGGTATGGTTGTTGTTTGGGTGGCCGTTGCCTCCCGATAAGCCAGTTGGGCGGGGGCGAAAACAAGAGGGTACGTTACCGCGGCTCCCTCTTGAAATGCAGATAAGGCCACTTCTAACCCCTTCACTTGGGTCTTCAGTCTTTGATTGAGCTGCCTTTCGTCTGCCCACCCTTTCTGGGCGGCCGTGAGTCGTTGGTAAAGTGTCTTGGCTTTTTGGGGCGCCATCCAGATGGCCTTTGTTTGTCATATTTCTGCCGTCAGCTGCATGATCTGATCGTGCAGGTCCTTGTTAGCCTTCCGGGCGTGGACGAGTTCGGTTTGCAGTATCCGCAGGGGTTCCATTCTGCAATATCTAATATACACATAAGATCTTTAGTAGACTCAATTTTTCTACCTATGTAGTTAATTTAAACATAGTTATAAACAATTCTAGATGACGAAAATCAGTAAAAGAAAAAGAAAACGAAATCTCGACAATTATTAGTATTACAGTAATGTTTATCAAAGTTTACAATCTCTAGTTTGTGTACTCATGGCTGCTCTAGAGATTTTCGCAACCATTCCTCCGCCGTGTAACCCGAGGTTACGAACACGGGTCGTCGTGTATTCCGCACCGATCTGTGGTTGGGCGGTGGCACCTCGCTGTAAGTGTCAAAGATTCTCCCTGCAGCGACATCATCTTCCACGTTGGCCAGGTATTGCCGGACCCGGACCACGTGAAGATCCACCTGTTTCTGGTGCGCTTCCAGACGGTCGAGGAGTTCGCGGGCGTGTGCTAGGATCTCGCGAGCCGGATGTCGTTCGTCATTATACCCAGCGGCCACTGGTGATTGCTGGTCCATTCCTAGCATCTGGCCAATTGTTTGACTGGGTCCTCTTGGAGATGGCTCCTCGTAGCCCTTTGCTCGCCATAGTAGTCGTCGAGCCTGTCTTCATTCTTCTGCAATGCCAGCGGGAACCACTTGAGAGCTTCTGATGTTTCTACAATTTGAATTAATTTAACAACTGGGTTAATGGTAATAATGATACTTGACAAAAACAAACTGGCACCAATATAATAGGAAGTAGTTTAGACCGTAAATGATGTCAAAGAAAATTCTGGGGACTAACAATAATAATAATATTAAAGAGTTAAATCAAATAGATTAATTATCATGGTTAAGGATAATAATAACGATTGATAAAGTAATGGCATAAAGGTAGTGGGGTTGGGGATTTCAATAATTATCAGTGGAAAAAAAAATTAAAATAATAATAGATGATAACCATAATAATATCAACAGGGTCAAACCAAATAGCTCGTTATCCAAATTACTAATATGAGGATACTAACATTGGTGGGGTCGAACTCGGAGATTTACTGCGATCTAACTGGGTGAGGATTTCCTGGGATGTAGTTTTTCAAAACGTCAGGATCATTTCGATCGTCCTATAGTGTTATGGTCAATTGGAGTTGTCACGTGATAAATTAGTGGCATTCTATCATTTAGTATTATTAACGTTAATTTATTTATAACAACGATTTCATTTGGCTTTAATTACCCGTCACCTTCCTTTAATTGACCTTAGGCGCATTATTTTGATATTACGATTAATCAGTGCCCACTGGACTACTCGGTGTGGTGATTTTGAGCCGTGTGTAAAATAATTTAGGTCGATTTTAAAGAAATCGAGAAACGAGGAAGTAACCAAAAGGCCCCTTCATTATTTCTCCTTTCTTCTATACGGTATAATATTTACGTTCCGATCCCTGCGTTCCGCACGCTGGGTCTTCACGGGAACAGATCATCGGCGATATTCCACGCACTTACACGAATCTGAATAATGTGTATGATTTTACTGACTTGTGATGTGTTTTGACTGTGGGCCGGAAAAATTTCGACAAAAAACGAATAATTAATGAAAACAAAATGATTTTATGCTTAATAAATATTTTATTAATAATAACAGAAAAACAATATAACAAATTACTTGCCATAATAGAAAGCATACAAAATACTACTCTCCCCACGCCGACATCCAAGCAGAGCTCTACCGAGGTTGCGAGGATGTGACGTGGAGAGAGAGTTTCCAAATAAAACTCTCACTTACCTAAAAATAGATTTTTAAAATCTGTTAAGTGATTTCAAAAAATGATTCTCAAAAACGCTTCAAAACGATTAAAATTTATGTGAAAATGCATCGGTATATATACCTATTTTTTGTCCCTAACCTTGCATGTTCTTTTTGATTTAGTAAAACAAAATTCGACCTTGGTATTTTCTAGTGTATTCTAATCTTAATTTTTATTATTTTTTTAATTTAATTTGATAATTTATTTTTTTTATTTGAAATTTTTATTGAATTATTTCTAATTCAAATTCTTTGATTTTTAATTTCATTTTCATGAAATTTTCATTCTTTTTTGTTAAATTATCAAATTTCGGTCGAATTTGTTGGGTTTTCGTGTTGTGTTTATATTTAATTCGTGCGGATCTTGGCGCATTTTGTTATTATTTTACTTTTATTTTTATGTTTATTATTTTATATTTTATTATCTTTTTCTCATATTTGATAGGGTTTAGTTGATGTTTTAATAGGTTTTGAATTTAAATTTGCATGTTATATTTGCGTGTGTGTTACCGATTCATTTAAACATTCCCAAGGCCGTTTGTGTTCTGGTCCAACACTATTAAAACACCAATTAACCCTATCAAAATATGAGAAAGAAGACAATGACATATAAAATAATAAACATAAAAATAAATTAAAATAATAACAAAAAGCAACAAGATCCGCAAGATATAAATATAAACATAACACGAAAACCTAATAAATTTGACCGAAATTTGATAATTAAACAAAAAATGTGAAATGAAATAAAAATCAAAGAATTTGAATTAGAAATAATTCAATAAAAATTTCAAAAGAATAATTATCAAATAAAATTGCAAAATAATAAAAATTAAGATTAGAATACACTAGAAAATTCCAAGGTCGAATTGTGTTTTACTAAATCAAAAAGAACACGCAAGGTTAGGGTCGTACAATAAGTATATATACCGATTCATTTTTACACAATTTAAATCGTTAAATCAGTTTTTTAACTTGAAACTTTAAAAATCTATGTAAGTGAGAGTTTTAATTAAAAACTCTCTCCACGTCGCATCCTCGCAACCTCGATAGAGCTCTGCTTGGGTGTTGGCGTGGGGAGGGTGATATATTTATGATTTTCTTTTTGAATTTTATATGGATTGGATTAATGTATCGGGTAATTTATATTTGTCTTTAATAAATTATTTATAATGGATAAATTGTTTTTTAATTGTCGAAATTTTTCCGCCCCACAGCCAAAGACACATCACAAGTTATTAAAATCAAACATACTATTCGAATTCATGTAAGTGCGAGGAATATCGCCAATGATTCGTGCCCGTGAAGACTCTGGCGTGTGGAACGCAGGGGTCGGAACGTCAATATTATCCCGTATAGTGGAAGTGGGGAATAGGGAAATAGTCTTTTGACTGTTTCCGGGTCCCCCAGTTTCCATAAACTCGACCTAAACTGAATTCACACACGGCTCAAAATCATCACACGAGTAGTCCAGTGGGCACTCATTAAATATAATATAAACACAAATGCGCCTAAGGCTAAATAAAGGGGAAAGTGACGGGAAAATTAAATAAAATCGTTGCTATGATCAAAATATGACGAAGTACGTGCAATAAATTTATTAAGTAAACGCTAAACCGAATATGAGAATTTTAATGAAAACCCATTATTAAGGAAATGACGTGTAGTGGTAGGTATTAAATTACTGAGGAACCCGCTAATGTTCTCCAAATAAAATTTAGAACTTTATACCGATAGAATTAAGTCCACAAAACTTATAAACAGTAGAGAATTATTTAATACTCGAAATGCCAAAAACCCCAGATATAAAATGACTCGACTATAGAATTTTGAAAATAATAATGAAATAAAGTAAAATTCAAGATATCAAATCAGATAAGGCAAAATTTATTAAAATCAACAGTCGGTTCGAATAACCAAATAGGTAAACTTACTATTAATCGAGATCCAACAGATAATACAAAGAGGGGAACAATATCGATGGCTTATATGAGGATACTAACCGAGTCCCCTTCGTTGATAGAATAAGTCACCACCCTCTCAAACAGTTTTTGTTGTTTGTGTCCTTCGTCCATAACCCAGCCTATAAAGCACGAGACCATCAAATCGAAAATCCGAGCTCGGAGAATCTAATAGAAAAGAAAGTCAACAAATAAATAACTGAGAAAACTTTACTATAAGCTAAAGTATTTCCATTTCCACAAATAACCCCAACCTTCACATTGACCTTACGAGAAAACCATATAGTTAGCTAGAATTTCTTGCCCATGATAATTAAATGAATAACCAGAGTTCTCGCCTAAGGATCGGATCAACATTAACTAATTATTAAATTAATATATAAAACCTGATCGAATCCTTCGGTGAATAAATAACAAAATTCCGTCTAGAATTTAGTTAATAATATTACAAAATTGATATATAAAACCTGATCGAATTCTTCAATGAATAAATAACAAAATTTTGTCTATAATTTAACTAATAATAATACAAATTAATACATAAAACTTGATCAAATCCCTCAGCGAATAAATAACAAGGATCCCGTCTAGAATTTAGTTACCGTAATTATCCGAATATAAGGCGCACCCAATATAAGACGCATCATTAAAAATTGACTGAATTCAAGAAAATATAAGTAACCCAAATATAAGACGCATGTATAATTATTACCTTACATTAAATTTATTATTAAATTTATTTTTTGTTTAAAATTAAAATTTCAGTTACCTAAATTCAAATTTAAATTTTTATTTCCCTATAATGTCTTCAGAACGCTGCAGTTATACGACAGGTTTCAAATTGAAGGTAATTGAAGCAGCCGAACGTATCGGAAATAGAGGAGCATCTAGAGAATATGGACTCAGTGAAGCTAATGTAAGGCGTTGGAGAAAAAATAAAAATACTTTAAAAGAGTGCAGATCCTCTACAAAGGATCAGAAGACGATATTATTTGGCAGGACGCTATATCTGATGTAGGGAATGAGGAAGATGATATTGATGATATGGAAAATGAATTAATGTTTGGAGAAGTGGACGAGTCCATTGAGATTGAGAATTTGATGGAAAGTGAAGATCAAAATAATGGTCTCTGTAATGAAAAAAACATTCTGTAACTAAAAATAAACATTTTGTATTAATTTATACTTTATTTCCCTTGCCCATACCGGTTTTTCAGAAAATTTTCTGAGTAGGAAAAAATATTTCCTGTTATACCCATGTATAAGACGCACCACGATTATCATCCCTAAAAGTGATGAAAAAAAAGCGTCTTATATTCGGATAATTACGGTAATAATATTATAAAATTTTAAATTTAAAAAACCTGATTAAAATTTTCCCAATAGAAGCCAATGAGTAAACAACTAAAATCCCGTCAAAAAATTTGACTAAAAATACCGAATGGTTAGACCTAAAGTTCTGATGAAATTTGTCCTCAATAGAATTAGTAGATAAATCGTCAAAATCCCTAAAATTTAGATTGATATTAATTGATTAAACATATGGCTTAACTTACTAGGTAAGATATTTGATTTCCGTGATTGATCGACCATCTGATTAATAGAAATATTTCTACGAAACTAGAAATTTAGGGACCAAAGGTCATTGGCACATTCACACAAAATAGTGAAAACTAAACATTTCCATGAAATATCAAATCGATATCCAGTGCGTCACCACTAGGAGTGATTTGAAAATCTTTTCTGAGTGTGTGTGACTACAAATTCCTATCTCCGCCTGCACACACTCCAATATAAAATCTGTTGATATTAACCTGCCGACCATAACTTAGCAAAAATCATGTTTAGGCAGCACGATCAAATACCACAGAGCCACAACGAACATTCGGAATCAAATGTCACGGATATCGCAGAATTTTTTCCGACGGGAAAATATTTGGAATTTTTATTAATTAAATTATAATTATCCCGTCCGAGCATTAGGTAGACACCTTAGTTCCGAATCCGGTGTAACTTCACCCCAGCTGAACTAGAACCCAAGGACACCATTGAAAAACCCACCAAATTAAATTACTTACTCCAACAACCCTTTCCATCCATCACCATACCAATCCTCGTGCCCAACCGATGACAGTTTTTCAACATCAAATAGGAACTTATCCAGTATCCAATTACTCAGTTTGGTGATTAGATGTGTTATAGTAAATTATAAAGGCGGAGGACAGTGAAATAAACAACCAACTGTTAGCTCACGATGGGTAGATAATTAAATAATAGGATTTCTGATGGATTTCATTCTCATTAAAGGTAACCGAATATATTATAGTCGATTTACGACTTGCTTAAATGTTCAAAAGAGAAGTCTAAATTTCTACTAGTAAATGCATTTTAACCGAAAATTTTAACACAGACTCATGTTCTAATGTTTTTCTACGCAATATAATTAAGAATAAAGTACATGTAAACGAATAATCTTAGTCTTATTATTCTAAATTTTATCTTCATATAAAATAATTAAGCACAAAATATATTTCGAATAATTTTAGTCTTATTATTCTAAATTTTATCTTCATGTTGGGCCAGCCCACAGATAGCCTTGAGAATTGTTTAAATGAATCAGTAATACAGCACGAAAACCCAGCACCAAGATAACTTAAAATACAATATACAACACCAATTAAACATTTTAAAATCTGAGAGAATATAGATAAATATAAAATCAAAAACATAAAAGTAAAATAAAATAAATACAAAATGCATCAAGAACCGCACGAAATTTACATAAAAAATAACATAATAACAAGAAAATTTGACCGTAAAATGACCATTTATATAAAAGAAAAAATTAATGAATTAAATGAATAAAAATAAAATATTTTTAGCTGAATAAATTTATTTAAAAATGTTAAAAATAAATTACCAATTTAAATTAAGAAATAAATAAAAATTTAATTTAGATAATACAAATAATTTCAAGGTCGAATTTTGTTTAATCGCAATAAAATTAACACACAAGGTTAAGGCCAAATTGTAGGTATATATACTGACGTGTTTTCACAAATTAGCAAGCACAAGTACTAGAACTAAAACTAAACTAAATATTACTTGACATTATTATTTCTAACTTGGTTAGAATATCAATTTTCCATCTCACTGGGAGACTGGTTGTATTAGTGTGCGCTATAGCACTTATTGATTGGAATTTTTATTAGATTATATTACGAATTATTAATGGATGGATTATCAATGGATTAGGTTACGAATTTTTTATGAATTTTTATTAGATTATATTACGAATTATTGATGGATTATGTTACGAATTTTTTAATGGATTATCAATGGATTAGGTTACGAATTTTTTTATGAATTTTTAATAGATTATATTACGAATTATTGATGGATTATGTTACGAATTTTTCATGGATTATCAATGGATTAGGTTACGAATTTTTAATGGATTATTAATGGATTATGTTACGAATTTTTAATGGATTATGTTACGAATTTTTATGGATTATGCAATGAATTGCTAATGGTAAATTATGATACGAATTGTTAATTTTCAATATATGATTTTTTGATGTTGAATTATGCTATTACGAATTTACAATATAGGATGAATAATGGATTAATAATTTCTATTACATTTCCGATTGGTGGGTTACGGGGTTTCATTGTTTGTTTGAATTGACCGGTGGTTGCCCCAGTAACGCCATACAAAATGATGCTAATCGCCACTTGGCACCCGTTGCTAGGCAACGTTGGTAATGTGTTCAAGTGGTGGATTGCCCGCAAAAATTGAGTATTATCGCTAGTACTGTAATTGCTCGGACAACCCTCGGGTTCACGAGCTGTCGATAGAAGACTTATGCTCGCTTAGCTCTGTCCCTGTGGAAGTAATTCATGATCGAATGTGGAGAGATGATTTAAAGTTGCGCTGCGAGTACTCATAGTAACATCTGCGTGTAAGTGCCCTTAGGAAATACTTTAATTGTAAGTACGACTATTTTATTGAGATAAACAGAAATGTGGATTATCAAAAGTTAATGGGATGGTTTTGATTGTTGAGCAGCTCGGCGTCGAGCACGTTCTTTGCGTCCCGGCCGACGATTAATTGGTTGAGTAGTGGACTGATCTACTGGTTGAGGATTCTTCTGCACCATCTGGGACGTGGCGAATACGAGCGGGTAGGTGACCGCTTCCCCCTCCCGACAAACTGCTAGGGCTACTTCTAGTCCTCGTATTTGGGTGCGCAGGCTCTGATTGAGCTGTCGCTCTTCCGTCCACCCTTTGTGTGCTGCAGATAGTCGGTGATACAACGTTTTGACTCTTTTCGGATCCGACCAAGTCGCTTTGATCTATTGGACCTCTTTTGTCAGCTGGAGTATTTGTTGAAGGAGGTCCACATTTGTGTTCCTTATACGGTCTAGTTCCGCTTGCAAAATTTGACTGGTGGCCATGGCTATAATGGATAAGTTCGTTAAATTTGACTCAAATGATTTATATAATTTATTTTTATAATTATCGTAAACATATCGACTGGAACGAATATTCTTAGGCAAATGATCAAACACAAAGACAGGATAATGAACATTTCTTTTCAATAACAACAAAAAGATCAAAACTAGTTCGTGTTAATCGTTAGTGTCTTTGGAGTTTCTATTTTTCCGGAAATGACTTCTTTCGGCTCTTTCTCGGAGGAACCACAGGGTATGGGCGTCGGATATCGCGGACTGGGCGAGGTGGGTAGGCTTCTACGATCCGCCCGGCGAGGATGTTATCTTCTACGTTGGCGAGATACATCCTCGCCTTGACCACCTGCAGATCCACCTGTTCCTGCACTCGTTCCCATTGGGTGAGGAGATCTCGCGCGTGGATATACGATTCCGCTGCCGGGTATTGTTGTCCGGCGAGTCCGCATGGGTCGCTATTTAGGCCCAGTATCCTCCAAGTTGTGGGATACGGCCACTGTTGTCTAATCTCATTGAATATTTCTGCCTTTGGGTGTGGTTCCTTCCGGAATTGTTCGTCGGGCATTCGGTTATCAGTCCATTCGATCGGCATTGTCTAAAAGCACACAAAAATCAGTTACTGGTGTATGGGGATGAAAAAAAACCAGTTTATCTAAATAATTCGCTCGGATTGGGTATCAGACTCACTAACGACCAGGTTATTATTATTATTGGGTCTATTCCAAGTTAAACTTATCGCATGTTAATTATTATTACAAGCTTCTGCAGATTTAGTGGGTTGTGCTTCTATGTACTCTCCTTCAATGATGGCACTAATTATAAGAGGTTAAGTATTGTATCGTGACTGAACGGCACTCTATGATCTATTGGGTGTCAATGTTTATCCATTTTGTAGGTTTAATTGCTTAGCCTCGACGTTTATCAATAGTAAGGTATCAGTTAATATCAATATTTACTTAAAGGTACAACCAAAAAAAATCTATTGGGTATTAAGGGTAGTTATTTGTTTTGCGAGTAGTTTGGATCCGTGGTATATAATGTTGTTCGGTGCTGTATATGTGAGGGTCGCTGTCTATATGAAGTTAAGATCGATTCAAGGGGGAAAAGTTCTTAATTGTATCAGTATGCAATTTTAATTAATTTGATTTGGATGTTTACGATTTCTTATGATCGATTATAATTTAATAAATTTCACATATTCCAAACCGGATATCCACGAACACTTTCAATCGATGTGGAGTATCCGTCATCTACACTGTCAACGGAAATCTATGATCGAGCGGCTCGCATTTTCCGGTCCAATCGCTTAATACTGCAGGTATATGTCATCTTAAATTATTAATGTCACATCCTGTTGACTTTACTTATAGATCATTTCGGTTCGCAATATTTCAAGATAGCTGATTTCTTCGCCGTACAATGGATCGATTTAGGTAATTCATCATTTTATTTACTTTTAGTAGTTTTATCTATCGAATTTTTTAGCATCTTTGACTTGCAATCGCCAGAAATTACGACGGATTATCCCTCCTGCATCTATTCTATGGAATTTATCGCTGTGGATTTATTTGGAATTATTGTAATTTACATTTATGACAGTCGGCAGTAAGCCCTATCTATGTTTCGTAAAATGTTGTAATTAAATTTTGTAATGTATAAAGTTTTGATTTGTTCATTTACTCTTAATCGCTAAATTTTGATCAGTGGTTTAACCTTATTCATGACGCAAATTTGCTACATTTTTTAGAGAATTGCGAATTTAATCTTATCTTTATAATTTTACCTTTAACTGTCTAATCAATGAAATCATATCATCTCACTTCCAATTTATGCATTATTTCTACTCCTAGTCACTGGGTCACTGTACTTTAACATTTGGCTATTTCATCCTGTTATTCGAAACTACTGAATTAATTAATATTCATTGGGCTTTTTATTACCGGATTAATTTAACTTATTTGATTGTTCTAGTTTTATACCAATAATCTAATCCAATCCTGTCAATGGCTTGCTCGCTAGGAAATTATAATAGTTAATTGAACCAACTTATGAATTTAGTCAATAGGTTAATGAATAACTTTACCTTTGATTGCCTATTCTTGATCAATTGCTTAACAAATTTAATACTTCATTTTATTCTATTATTTTGTCTTATTCGTTGTTCATTTCTTGAAGAATTAATTGCAGATTTTTCTAAATTACTTTAAACTTTCTAGCCATGAAATACTTTATTTTTTGATGCTTACATTTGAGAGTTAATTACTTACTCCTGGAATTCCTGAATAAATGTCTGACGATTTATTAGCGATAAGTTACATCTAATTTTATTTAAACCTGATTTGATTTAGTCTTAAATTTTATCTAATTTTATTTAAATTATGCCCTTAAATTATCTTAAAATAAGTTTTACCCAATATTAATTTGAGCTATTAATTTAATTTACTGTTAAAAAATAAGCTTTATCTAATCTCATTCAAAACGTTTAGACATAAGTTTTATCCAATTTTATTTAACACATTAATTCAATTTACTTTAAGAAATCAGTTCTATCTAATTTTATTAATTAATTTGCTTTTAGAAATAAGTTTTATCTAATTTATTTAATACATAATTTATATTTATTTTAGAAATAAGTTAGGCCTAGATTATCTTAAATCATTAACACGGAATTAGTTATAACAACGATTTCAGTTTAATTTATCCCCGTACCTTTTCCCTTTAATAGACCTTAGGCGCATTTTGTGTTTATATTATATTTACTGAGTGCCCACTGGACTACTCGGTGTGATGATTTTGAGCCGTGTGTAGTATAAATTTAGGTCGATTTTATAGAAATGAGAAACGAGGAAGGAGTCGGAGACTTCTTCCTTATTTTTCGTTTCAGCTATAGGGATAATATTGACGTTACGACCCCTGCGTTCCTCACGCTGAGTCTTCACGGGTACATATCATTGGCGATCTTCCACGCACTTACATGCATCTGTACTATGTAGATTTTGCTTTCTTGCGTTATGTGTTGGCTGTGGGCCGGAATGATTTCGACAGAAAAATTTAAGTTTAGTTTATTTAAACATATAAAACAATGTATTAATATTAATAATATTTATTAATTATAAACAAATAAACATAATTACCATCCAATGTCAATTCATAAAAATCGCATAAAATTGCATATAATAAAATAAAACAAAATACCTCTCCCCCCACGCCGACATCCAAGCAGAGCTCTATCGAGGTTGCAAGGATGCGACGTGGAGAGAGGGTTCCAAAATGAACATTTCTCACCTAAAAATAAGTTGAAAACGGTTTGAAAATAGCTTTAAAAACAAATTCAAAAATGGTTTGTAAAATGGTTTTAAACACAACTTCAAAATTGGTTTCAAAATGGTTTTGAAAATGGTTAAGTTAAATGTGAAAATGGATCAGTATTTATACCTATTTTCCTCGCATGTTCAATTTGATGCAGTAAAACAAAATTCGACCTTGTTATTTTCTAGTAAATTCTATTCTTTAATTTTATTATTTTTTGATTTATTTTTATAATTTTTCATTTAGAATTTTTATTGAATTATTACTAATTCAAATTTTTTGATTTAAGTTTCACTTTCATGAACTTTTATTAATTTTTTCGATTTTGTCGAATTTGTTGTGTTTTCTTGTTATGTTTGTGTTGGTATCGTGCTGATCTTGGTGCGTTTTGTTATTATTTTAATTTATTTTTATGTTTATTATTTTATTTTTTAATTCTCCTTTTTTTCTCATATTTGATAGGGTTTAATTGGTGTTTAATAGGTTTATTTAAATTTGCATGTTATATTTGCGTGTGTGTTACTGATCCATTAAAACATTCCTCAAGGCCGTTTACGTTCTGGCCCAACACGATAATTATTTCATGCATTCGAGACTTTTACCCAATGGATCTGGTAATTTTCATTTACTCCTTTTACAGCCCACAGCCAAAACAAACTGCAAGTAATTAAAATCACACATAATCTACCGAATTATGTAAGTGCGTGTATAATCGCCAATAGTTCGTGCCCGTGAAGGCTCCGGCGTGAGGAACGCAGGAGCTGGATCGTCAATATTATCCGAACATAGGGGAAATTGGAGGGTAAATGAGTAGTCCTTTGGCTACCCCTTCACCATCCGTTTCCTGTAAAATCGACATAAATTTTTAACAACATTCGGCTCAAAATATCCAACATTAGTATAAATATAATAAATGTAATGGTAATTATATAGTAATAAAAATAATAATAAAGGTAATAGTAGTAACAATTAATAAAGGTAATACATATAATAGTATCAATGATAAGGCAAGCAACAATACGTAAATGGGAACATTGTGGTTATAATAGGGATAAGAGTAAGAGAGATGCTGTGTGAATATTTAACATAACAAAGGGTGTACAGGCCAAAGAATAATCATCAACACGGACGACGATAAGAAGAGCTATGGGAATGGACCTGACAATACATGATATGAGAGTATAGGTTAACATTTGAAAGAGTTAGGAGAATAATGGGACCTAAGAATCGAAATCGAGCACAGGCCTTCTATCGGCAGCTCGTTGGACCCACGGATCGTTCGGTCAATTATAGCATTAGCAATAGCGCTCACTTTTTGCGGACGATCTACCCACTCGAACACAATTCCAACGTTGCTTAGCAACGGGTGCCGAGTGGTAAGCGAAAGAAATATTTGTATTGGGTTGTCTGGGTAACAACCATATAGTTTCAAAATATCAACACCCAGAAACCCACCATTCATATAAAATAATTAAGTACAAAATATATTTCAAATAATCTAGTCTTATTATTCTAAATTCTATAAAATAATTAAGCAAAAATTATATTTCAAATAATATTAGTCTTATGGTTCAAATTCTTTGAATTTTATTTCCAGAGAAAATAATCAAGCATAAAATATATTAAAAATATAATACTAGTATTATGATTATTATTTTTTGTTGTTAACTCATATCAACATCGGAACTTTTATTATGATGATTTTCCCCACTGTCATACAATATGTTTTTTGTTATCAATCCATTCACATTATCCCGGTTCTTGATCATTGTCGTGAAGGCTTTTATCCGTGGCGCATCGGTTCTTCCGCTATCGTCCTCAGAGAAATTATGTCGAATTATTAACACTAAAGGTAGATTTAAAATTATCAACAATTAGTTTTGTAAAACCTACCTCTAATTTACTCATAAACACTTAAGCTCTGAGATCTGACAACAAATGATAACTTTGACGAGACATAGGGATAATATTTTTCTGAAGGACCTCCCCTGAGATGTTCATAAACATAAAGCTTTATTACTAAATGATCAAGGATCGGCGGAGCAGCATCCAGTTCGGGGATAGATAAATTCATTTCGTAGAAAACAGGGGATAGCCCCTCCGTTAGCCTGAACAAACTGAAAGGGAAGTGAACAATAGGTCCATCAGTCTAGAAACAACCTGACCAACCATCGACACATGATAGATGAATTAATTTAGTTATCTCCGCCAATTTAACATCAATTAGATGGCCCAACGATTTAACTGATTTATGTAATCGTATTGTAGGTAATTCAGGAGCCCTTGTTCGTGTCCCCTAACGTGTCGCCGACCAGTGGAGACAAGCCTGGCGACGAGTATGGCAGATCAAGTACCCCGAGGTGCCCCAACCAAGAGAGTCCCGCTGGACCGCCTCACGATCATTGGAGAACGACACCCCCTCGTTCCCCACGGACGGGCGGTACTGTGGCCGAAGTCCGGCCCAAGAAATCCGGGATTATGCCCGATATCTCCTCTCACGCCTCGAAGACCACCAGCGGCAGGTGGAATTGCACGTGGTCAGAGCCAGACAGTACCTGGCGAACGTAGAAGACGACATTGCGGCTGGTAGGATCGCGGACTCTTACAATTATATGCCGCCACCCCGCCCCAAACCTACTAGGAACACGAAGCGGCCGGTATTCGTCTATCGGGAGCGCTTTGATGCTCTATGAGTCTCACAGGAACACCAATAAACTGACTACGATGATGCATGTTAAATAAATGATTTACTGTTACCCAAGATCGTTTTTCTTTTGTGTTTTATTATTTTATAACGTTATTGTTTGGTTAATGAAACCTAATGATTAAAAACTGTTAGTCAAGAAATTAATTTTTCCGGTATTACAGAGATGGAACCCCTGCAAATATTACAGACGGAGCTGGCACACGCACGGAAAATTAACAAAAATCTTCACGATCAGATTATTCAGCTGACAACAGAAATGCAACAGACGAAAGCCGTCTCGATGGAGCCCAGAAAAGTAAAATTACTTTACCAGAGGCTCACCGCTGCCCAAAAGAGATGGGCGGATGAAAAGCAACTTAACCAAAGCCTGAGGACTCAAGTGAAGGGGTTAGAAGTGGCACTATCAGCCTGCCAGGAGGG
This sequence comes from Schmidtea mediterranea, assembly GCA_022537955.1. Taxonomy (NCBI): domain Eukaryota; kingdom Metazoa; phylum Platyhelminthes; order Tricladida; family Dugesiidae; genus Schmidtea; species Schmidtea mediterranea. The sequence goes on along the minus strand of CM039681.1, from coordinate 55,205,531 downwards.
AGCTGCAGTAACTTACCCCCTCGTCTTTGCTCCTGCCCAATTAGCCTATCGAGAGGCGGTAACCACTCCAAAAACGACCCCAACAACGAATAGCTATCGTCCAGGACGAAAAGAGAGAGCTAAACGTCGAGCCGCTCGATTATTAAATAATTAACTTATAAAATGTGTTTACTTTATAAAATATATATCTCTGGTTATTTAAACGATATTTTTTCAAGGATTTGATAAGTGTCAACCCACAGAGGTAGTATGAGGACATTATACAGCCTGAAGGAGAAGCTTACGCGAGAATCATGAATATAAACGATGACATTTACAATATAAGGGGACCAAAAATCAAACCGAGTACAAGTCTTCTATCTACAGCTCGTTGGACCCAGAGATCGTTCGGTCAATTACAGCATTAGTAATAACGCTCACTTTTTGCGGACGATCTACCCACTCGAACACAGTTCCAACGTTGCTCAGCAACGGGTGCCGAGTGGCAGCAAAGAAATATTTATATGACGTTACCTGGGTAACCATAGTAAGATTAAAACAAACTATTGCACCCAGTAACCCACCAATACACAAAACCCAGCGCACCAAGAAAACTTAAAATCGAACACAGAAAATCAAATAAACATCTTAAAATCCTAGAAAGAACACAAAAGAAAATATAAAATAAAATAACACAAAAATAAATTAATATAAAATGCATCATATTGCTGGGTACTGATAGAGAAGAAATTTGCATAAGTGGTTAAAAGGTGGACTACTAATTCCCATACAGTACGCACACAACAATTTTTACCACTAGTCATCCGTCGAAAACGACGTTGGAAATGTGTAATAGTGGGTGGAAGGTTAACAAAAGGTGAGCTCCTCTACAAGAACTACTAATGCTTTAACCTTCAATAACATTGGAACAATATGGCTTTAGTTGTTGGATCTTTCAAATCATATGATTTTAAGAAACGAGAAACTACAAATTATAATTTTTAGAGATCATAGATTACAAATTTACAGCACAAAAAGGTTAATTGAGATCAAATATGTGGGTGAACTGTCCTAATAGACGGGCTTCTTCTGAGCCCTCTCATGTTTACCCGGTCGCTGTTTTGGTGGAAGTGGCCGTTTTCGGATGGGTGTGGCCACTGTATTGGTCGGCTGCGGGGGAGGCGCGGAGGTGGAGGCTCTTACCTCGACTACGAAGGTATCTTCGACTGGGAACAGTTCGGTTTCGGTTTAAGTTGGTTTTGGGGCGAGATCGGTGTGAATCTGTAATTTCGTTTCTAAGACCGCTATTGTGCAGGCCTGTTGACGAATTTTCACCTTCAGCGACCTGGATAAAGTGAGTTCCTCTTCATACAGTCGCTTCAATTGTGTTATTTGCTAGTGGAGCATTTTGGCTTCGTCTGACCAGATCCATGTCTCCTCCATGCATCTACAGCGCCGCACGAGGGACTTCGCACGTTGCGACTGGTTCATCGCCTCTTCGTGGTATTTGGCGACATCCTTTCTGAACTGTTCAAAATCCGTTTTGTGGCCTTGCACTAATTCAAATAACATATTTCTAATTGCAAGTTAAATAATCAGGAGAAAAATTAACTTAAGATGATAATACTAAATGATATATTTGTGTATCAATATTATTTGATTCGTCGGAACCCAACGCGTTTATGGTAGCGTCTATCTTTCACTATTTCTATTGTTACACCACTAAAATAGGCCTCATCAGTGCCCCCAGAGGCTTTCTCTTGTTACAGCTGAAAACCCTGATGCCGCGTAATCTGCAGTGAACAAGAAAACTATTATCACTGAAATGCAATTCATAATTTCGTGGGGTCACAAGAACCTTCGTGTGTAATTGTTAGTCAATTCACCTGAACGTAGACCAATCCGTGGGGTTGCCTTCTCCCTCAAAGATTTAGGGTGATAATGGGATCGTGGGATAACACGTGAAGATGACGCAGATTAAGTTGGGTCGTTTGAATTTTATGAAGGTGTAATATTATATCATTATATCAAAACAATTTCCGTAATAACGGTCATAACAACAATATATGCTAAGATCATCCTAAAACCGCAATACTAATAAAATCACTCAATTATCGTAACGAAAATAAAAATAACATGGGTGTGGGGAAACAACAATGACCACCTAATAATAATAATCATAACCCCTTTGATGAATATCAAAAATAACATTAATACTAGCAATTATAATAAATAGACTATGTTTTACTTGAAAATTTAATCATTTTTAATTAAGATTGTAAAGTAAACTCAAATTTCTAAAACAAATATTCAATGTTTGTTGCCTTGAATTCGCTTTAAACAAAACTGATAACATTTTATTGAAAAAATCTCTACTGTTATACACTCTATTAGAATTAGATTTTTATTTTCATAGACAAATAATTCATTTTCAGTTATTAACAAGTAAAAATAAATTATTTTTAGAAATTCATTCATGCATGCGTATAATTCTAGCTCAATTTTCATAGACAAGTAATTTGTTGTCAGTCGTCAACAAGAAAAATGCATTTTTAGAAATTCATGCATGCAAACGTTTCTAACTCAACTATCACAACAATCCTCAACCACCGTCGCTAGGAAACGCATATCTAATTGATTTCTACGACACTGAAGAGGGAAGTTCGAACAACCAATCAGATCTAGCCTGGATTGAAAAATGATTAGGGTTACTATACATTACTCCCACAGGTAACTATAGAACTCGCTGGCACACCTACTCATTGGTTCATAGTTCTGCCTCAATCACGAAATAACTGAATTTTATTTCATCTGCATGCATTTTCTTGATAGGAGGTAAGTTTAATTTGAGCATGTCTAATGGGATTTTTAATTATGTTTACAGATAATAATAATCGTCAATGAATTTTTTCCTATAAAGAAAGTTTCTCTCTTCGTTTCAATAACCTTGAATGAGTCATTGTCTTTGTCTCAGGAAAAAATTTGTACTTTTAGACTTATAAAAAATGTGGTCCAGCGGTGACATAACCATATACTTTTTCCGTCGTATGTAACTTGATAATGAATTTAATATAGTGTTGGGCTCAGAACCACAATTTAAACAAAAAATAAAAATAAAAGTTAAAAAGTAAAGTAAAAATAATTGAACGAGTCACTGAAAATAAGCACGCACCGCACGAAGATACCAAAAATTTATGAAAAACATATTAATTAAAACAAAATAAAAATATAACAAAATTAAATAAAAACAAATAATTAATAAAAATCATTAAAAAGCATACAGCTGCAGAAAGAAACATATGAAAAGTAAAATAAACTGCCAAAACCTTGCAAAATAAGGTTTAGAAAAAACATAGGCAGAAGTGGCGACCAGAAAACAAATAAAAAGGGCTAAAAATAATATTATAAGAAAATAGTACTAAAAATAAAATCCAAATATAATATAAATAGTATATCAGAAAATAAAGAAAAATACATAAAAATAATAAAAACAGTTTAAAATTATTAAAATAATTAAAAAGCCCTAAAACTAGCGAAAAATCGCCCATTGGTCGCACACACGCATAAAAATAGTATATATACAGTGACGAAATTCATTATTTTTAACTTATGCAAAATTTTCAAAAAACCAAAACATTACAACAATATCAAGAGTAAGGACTTGTATTGATTTTAATTTGTGAAATTTTAACTTTTATTTGTTATCATTAAATTTGTAAGTAATTAAATGCTCGTAATGTCCTATGTTTTTATTAATTAACTATCATTCATATGCTTTATTTACGTTCGAGTCCCATAAATATTATACTATGTATAGAAATAGAAGTCCATGGGACGGATCTCGTGCCGGCTGGTGGGTGAAAACCTCTAGTTGAGCTCGCGGGTCATGCCTCGTGGACGCCTCGGCAGTCCGCAGTCAGGTCTGGCAATATGCACAGGACCGCTACGCATGGCGCCGTTGTACAACTCGAGGCGGTTGCTGAAAAGTGGCCGGAGCGAGTAGAAATAAAATCAAGGGAAGAGCGCCATTTCAGTTAAGGGGAAATTAGGTATGATCACAGGTTGATCTAAGAAAATTTTAAGTCTCGAACTAATCAATAAATAGAGAACGGGTAGTAGGGATAAGTATTAGACACTGACAGCTAACTATTAGAATTATCGCTCAAAAATGGAATCAATAAAGATTAAAAACGGAAGTCGCATGATTTTATTTATTCTAAAAATGTTATTACAACGAACAGAATAAACGTTACGCTACTGATCAACGCGAAAATTTTTCTCTCACTCTAGTAGGAAATTCCGCCGCAAAGAAGTGCATAAAAACCATGAGTAAGTTAATATGGCCAATGAGGAGTAAGGTTCCATGTTTTTCTGACACCTGATTCCATAAAAATATTCCAGCAAGACGACGGATCTACACTGCACATTCTTCTCAACATGTTTGAATGTCCACAAGAGATTGCTAGGCATTATAAGGAGCAGCAGATAACACGCGTTGTAATCGTCCATTACAATTGTTGATAACAAAGAAATCGTGAAGTTGCATACGGACCATTGTAGCCAGAGGGCAAACGAAATTTTCTTCAGGTATGATATCCATAGAGGGAAGATTAATTCATAAGTTGATAAATTCCATGAACGACACGGTTGACTGAACGAAACAACATAAGAATGAACATAATCAATAATTATGCACTCACCCACGCGTGCAAACTTCAACTGACAGTCTTCAACTCACTACAATTATCATCAACAGTAGATAGGAATCGATAAAAATCTCTACAATTTAAGTTGTGCATTAATCAGTACCGTGAAATCTATTATTTTGCGATTAAAACCCCTATGGAATATTAGGAATTTTATCTACGCCAGAATCTAACCCCTGTAAGTGTAATTATTAATATTAAAATAAATTCTTAATTAAGTTTCGTACCGAATAAAAAAAATTTTTCATTGAATAATTTTCTTTTGTAAATCGCTAAAGGTTCCATTTTTAACCGGATTGATAGAATTATCAAAATTTATAACGTAGACTATGTATGGCGATAAAACGGACTTACGGACGATAGGGTTTAATAAAGCAGACATTACTTTCAATCGACTTAATAAATTAAGATAGATAAAGATCGTTGATAGTGCAGATCTGTTTTTAATCAATTTTGTAAATTAAATTAATAAGAATCATCAATAGCATAGGTGTTACTTTAATCAATTTAGTAAATAAAAATCGAGAAAAAATTGTTAACCGCGTAAATGCTACTTTAAATTTGAATTAGTAATAAGCACTAATGCTAGGTATTATTTTAACAAATTTGATAAATTAGAACCGAAAATGATCGTTAATATGGTAGTCCTTACGAAATTTATAGGGTAAATGATGTAATGACATTGAAATGAGCATACTGCGAATTTTACTAATTTAATCTCTAAAAAATTATCAATCAATAAAATTGTTGACATTGCTTATTTTTAAAACTAAATCATAAAGATAGTAGATTTTTCCACGGCGATATACATTAATCTCTAGGGTAGCGGGAAGCCATTTATAATAATAACAGGAGTGCAACTTATTATGGGATAAAACGTAGCAATACCAGGAGGGATATATATCAAATTTGGTTAACATGACGGGAAAATAATAAATGCAGGAGCTAACTCATTAAATAAACATTCGAACCCCCTCATGCTACTGTTCCGTCCATCTACCCCCCCCCACCATTCAGTAACCTTCATTTTCTAAAAAATGTTTTTCCTTTTCTTTAGAATGAATAATAACGTCAATTCGGAGGTAAATAGTCTATCAAGGATCCCCCGACCTTCTCCGTCGGTCATCGCACTTCGCCAAAGGCTCGAGGACCTGGAAACGAAGTACAACTCTTTGAGAAGCAAATACGAAAGGGTAAAAGGTACTTGGTCCTCCCCGGAAGCCACCCAAGGCTTACACCGGAAAATCGAGAGGTTAACCCGCACCAGGGAAGATTTGATCGCAGAGACACGCAGCCAACGGCTGCTGATCAAAGAGCAGGCCACGGCCCTTTGTCAGGCCTTCACGGACGTAGAACTCCAAACTCTCGTCCCTGGGAGCGTCCGGACTCGCCAAATGAATATAATTCCGGAGCACTATCTACCGCTAGCCGGACTTCCCTCAATCTCAACCACCTCAGCTCCCCCACCAATCGAGTCACCCCACATCCCGGTGTCAGCACCGCCTACAAACCCCGCCCATCGACGGCCAAACCGAAATCGACGACGTCGAGACCGTCGTCGCAGAGAATTAGAGTCGCTGAGGGAAGCGGAGCCACTCGAAGGCCCATGCCGGATCGACGATCTACCGCCCCCCTATCAGGAATTTGAGATTCCGTGGCTAGATCCGGATATCCTCTACGCTCCCAACATCATCTTCGCATCGCCCTCTCGATCCATACACATAAATCTCGTGGATGAGGATCCTGATCCTCCCCGAGTCGCCCCAGTTCTCGACCATCTGGGGTTGGACCTCGAAGACCTCGCCATCCTCACAGGCGATGTTCCTAGTAGTACTCCTCAGGCTGAAATTGCGGGACCCTCCACTCGTATTGAGGGCAGCTATCAAACGAATCCCCCGCCTTATCGACCGGCCAAGCGAAGGTGTCTACCCACCGACATCGACGCCGAGGAAGACTAAATTGGAAACAGTTAAGATCCATCAGCCCGGGAATTCACTTGTATAGACTATCTGCTTCTGTAAATATGACAATGTGTAGTACATTTAATGTAACTTAATTGTATTTTCTTTTGTTTTCTTTACTGTTGAGACTAAATTAATCATTTTGGGATTCGAAGAGGCGAAGTACCGATCATAATGGATATCGAAGAAATTTTGACTACAAGTGATTCACTGTTCGTCTAAGAATGTCTAAAAATTTTGTCTAGTAGTCTAAAATTCTGTTATTCTTTAAGTCAAAAATTCTGTTTTTCTGTCAGTAATTCTGTTAGAAATTATGAAAATGACTGCCGTATATATAGTATTTTTGTGCCTGTGTGCGACCAAAGAGCGATTTTTCGCGATTTTTAGGGCTTTTTAATTACTTTATTAATTTTAAATTATTTTTATTATTTTTTATATATTTTTCTCTATTTTTTGATATATAAATATTTTATTGTTGTATTTTATTTTTATTATCATTTTCTTGTAACATTACTTTTTAGCCCAACTATTCTGTTTTTCTGGTCGCCTCTTCTGCATGTGTTTTTTCTAAACCTTATTTTGCAAGGTTTTGGCAGTTTATTTTATTTTTCATGTTTCTATCTGCTGCTGTATGCTTTTAAATGATTTTAATTAATTATTTGTTTTTATTTAATTTTGATATATTTTTACTTTGTTTTAATTAATGTTTTAAATTTATTTTTGGTATCTTCTTGCGGTGCGTGCGTATGTACAGTGACTTTTTTCATCGTTTTCACTTTTGTTTTATTTTATTCCTATTTTTGTTTTAATTTTGGCTCAGAGCCCAACAATAGGATTTAAAATAAATCTTCAACAATTTTTATCAACAAATAATAGGCCCCTCCAATTTAAAAATATATACAAAAGTTTACCATTGAAAGTTTCGTTTTTGAATTTACCCATAATAAATGAGTCTAACGTTCCAGCGAAGATATCAGGGCATGCCTTTCAAACTTTGTGAGTGTTACCTGCTCTTTACCTTGAAAATTCATGTCAATTAACTTTACGATTGTTTTACAATCTACTGTAGGACTTTATTTTAAATTTAATCTAATCGCCTTTCTAGCACGAAATTCTAATTCACTATTTAAGGTCGATTGTATATATTTGTTTATTTATTTTAGGTTTTGACATAACTATACCGAATGAAAGACTCGATAAATTTGTTCCAGAAGTCTTCAGCTATAGAAACCAATTTGATTATGAAATACATGATTTGCGTCGATCAAATTTTTACAGCGCAGTACCATGGCAGGTGCAACAAGTTCAATCGCACTGAGGCCCTATGTTCATAAGGCCCACATATTCGCAAATTGTTTCGTTCTATTTGGTGTGAAATTCGGCCTAACCGAAAAATATTAAACTTTATAAGAAATTTTAAAATAGAATAATATATTCAATATTTTAATAACAATTATATAAGCATTAAATTAACCATTAAATGTTTTAATTTTCTATTGCTAACTATTTGCAGGGTTTCCCATCCCATTTTGACATCATCCCATCAATTTTTGACAGCAAACAAAAATATTTTTTTGGTGATTGCAAAAAAACAATATTTTATTGTGCTAATAAAAAGTAATTAAACTAGTATGAGCTGGATCGAATATTTGTGAACGAATAAGAACAGAAATGGATATCGTAATTACAAAACCTACGATAGCTGGGAATATTGACACTTTCAATTACTCGTTGAAAAAGGTTTCTTTGATACCATTAAGAAGAAATGATGAGAATACAATCTCAATAAGAAAAGCTTATGCAATCAGATTTTCTGAACTACAAGCTCTGATCCTCAAGTTATTTTTATTAATGAATTTGGGTTCAAAGTCAGTACAAGTTCAAGTAGGGGAAGATCAGCTGTAAGTACACAATCTATACGTTTTTTCCTAATATAAGATAAAGAAACATTTCTATATGCTGTGCAATGACTCAATCTGGTATAGTTAATTACCAAACTCAAACCACACCGCTTGGTTTTTAGTATTTATTGTTGGGCCAGAACGTAAACCGCCTTGAGGAATGTTTAAATGGATCAGTAACACACATGCAAATATAACATGCAAATTTAAATAAACCTATTAAACACCAATTAAACCCTATCAAATATGAGAAAAAAGAGAATTAAAAATAAAATAACAAACATAAAAATAAATTAAAATAATAACAAAACGCACCAAGATTCGCACGATACCAACACAAACATAACAAGAAAACACAACAAATTCGACAAAATTGAAAAATTAATAAAAGTTCATGAAAATGAAACTTAAATCAGAAAATTTGAATTAGTAATAATTCAATAAAAATTCTAAACGAAAAATTATTAAAATAAATCAAAAAATAATAAAATTAAAGAATAGAATTCACTAGAAAATAACAAGGTCGAATTTTGTTTTACTGCATCAAATTTAACATGCGAGGTTAGGGACAGAAAATAGGTATAAATACTGATCCATTTTCACATTAAAGTTAACCATTTTGAAACCATATTTTCAAATCTTAAAAACATTTTGAAACTATTTTGAAACCTTTTTAAAACTATTTTCAAATCTTATTTTTAGGTGAGAAATGTTTATTTTGGAGCCCTCTCTCCACGTCACATCCTCGCGACCTCGGTAGAGCTCTGCTTGGATGTCGGCGTGGGGAGAGAGGTATTTTTATTTTATTTTATTGTATGCAATATTATGAAATTTTATTTTATGGATTGTCATGGAGGGTAATTTACGTTTATTTGTTTAATAAATATTATTAATGAATTGTTTTATATATTTAAATAAACTAAAACTATTTTTGTCGAAATTTTTCCGGCCCACAGCCAACACCTATCGCAAGTAAATAAAATCTACACACAAGTCAGATTCGTGTAAAAGCGTGGAATATCGCCAATGATCTGTGCCCGTGAAGACCCGGCGTGCGGAACGCAGGGTTGGAACGTCAATACTATCCATATAGATGAAACGAGAAATAAGAAAGAAATCTATTGGTTGCTTCCTCGTTTCTCATTTCTGCAAAATCGTACTAAAATCATACTACACACGGCTAAAAATTATCACACCGAGTAGTCCAGTGGGCACTCAGTAAATATAATATAAACACAATATGCGCTTAAGGCCTATTAAAGGGAATGGTACGGGGAATAAATTAAATGGAAATCGTTGTTATAACTAATTTAGATTAATATTTTGAAATAAATTAAATTTACAATTCGAATAAATTAGTAGTGATTATTAAATAAGTAATTCCTTGATTTAATTAAAATTACAGTAGCTATCGATTGAAAATAAAGAAAGATTAAAGTAATTCATTAAATCATTTCAATTAAAAGTAGAGTTTTTATTGAGTAAAATTTCGTAACCCATTAAGTTAATTGTAAATTATTGATTATCAGTATACGAATTTTGAATAGAGCTATCATCGATTAAAAACCAGTAATATTAAGCCAAATTAATACATCTCATTTAATCAACAAATTTTCTTTAATATAATGGTAGATTTAAAATTAATTAACCTAAATTCCTCGATTTACCATAAATCAACCCAAAATGTGGTGTTACATTGAATTAGAATTCGAACCAACTCACCTAACATTGAACGATCATAGGATTTTTGCATCTCTAAAGTAATCATAACTGGAAACTCCTTGTTAATTCACATAAGTATAGTAAACGATTACTTTAATATATTAAAAACAAAAGAAAAAATAAAAAATTTTTATTTCAATAAATTAAAACTATTCACTCACTTAAATTTTAACAAAAAATAATACAAATGAAATCCAGGAGATAAGCAGATTAACTTGATATTAAGCTCCCAGCAGAAGTTGAACAAATTTTCAATATTAAGCATGAGAATGAAACGAATAAATCCAAAAATTTTGCGACGAAGAAAATCCCTTAAAATGTGTACTAAAATAAAGTAATTAAATAAAATAAATTACCAACGATCCGATAGCAATTTCTAACAAACTATTGATCATCCATAAGAAAATCTATTGACCAAAAATCCCGAGATATAATAGAGTAGTCCGAATTCCAAAAATCACTGCATCCTATGAAATTCATTATAACAAAGGTTGATCGATGAAACTCACCGAATAGTCTACGATCGCACGACTTGAAAAGTTCATTTACCTGAAATAAATGTTGTAAATTATCAATTGAAAAATCAACCATCTTACTAGTCGACATTTCCGGCGATATAAACATCCGCTGCCGTAGCCGAATTATAAGTGGCATGCACTTCCTGCCTGTCCGAATTTCAACTGTACATTTTCTTTATAATTAACGTTGACAATAGACTAAACATCATTTTCGTTATCAAATCATGTATTCACCGAACATTCCGGACGAGGACTTGGAGTTGCGATCTCTGACCGTTAAAGAAGCTCCTTCAAGTAAATTTTCAATTAAATTCTATAACAAAGTTATATTCATATTTGAGTCACAGGAATAATCTAGATTCAACTCCATAGCATTAGTAAATAAACTCTCCAGGTTGATGGCCGCGAATCAATAAGCCACATCTATTGACGAATCTTAGTGTTCTCACAACCGACGAACTCCCCAAAACCCTGTCGTTTCATCATTAGGCATGACAAATCAATTGTGGCTACACATTTTTCGTCAACCCAATAGGACCGCAGCGTCGCAAATATTTAAGTGGAAATTATTAAACAAAATTCCGTCTTGGTCGTATTAGAAAATTGTCAACGATTTATATTTCTTTTTTGGAGAAACGAATTCCTCGAATAATTACCCAGATATTTTAATTGACCCAAGGATCAGACAATAAGTGTGAAGTTTGTAACTTTTATAACTGATTTGTTTTTTTTATAATTAAATGGTAATTGTAAAAATTATTTTAGTTTAAAATACATGAATGTTTAATTATCAAATTATCATTTCGTAAAAGTTAACCAACTTAAGTTTGTTCTATTCAAAATTCATAAATACCCAAAGAATATTTTACAAGGTTTTCTTAACGGATTATTTATTTAATTATCTCATATTAACAGTTACAATACATCTAGTTGAACATTTTAAACATACACCAACCTTAATACTAGGAATGAACACACCACTTGTGATCGAAATAAGATAAAGTTACAAATGATTCGCATTTTTTGATTTTTCGTTAACACCCATAAAGATTTTTTGAACCGACCCTTATGGTATGAAAATGAGTAACCCAGTAACTTTGAAGTACCTTCCTCTCCCCTCTTCCAATACTTTGCCAGACCAGCCAGAAAAATACGTCCACTTCGAGTTCCGTGAGTTGTAGTACATTTGAAATTAAGATAATCCAATTTTCTTAAAGACGACGAGAAATGTTACCTAATTGCGTACCCCAGATCACGGAGTAAAAACAATTTTTCCATTCAGGACAAACCGGAGCTATGATTGAACTCCCTGCTCACGTCGAGGAACAATGGAAGCAGGCATGGAATCGGGTGTATCGAGAGCGATGCCCTGACGTGCCTGAAGACGGCCCGCAAGAAGACATATCGCCGGAAGAATTCATGCGGCAGTTCCGGAAGCCGTCTGACGAGCCAAAACCTTCCCAGGACATCCTAACTCAGGCCCAAGAGCTCCTGGAGGGCCTCCTCCAACACCAGCGCCAAGTCGAGGCAGATGTGGCGAGAGCAACGGAATACCTGGCCAACGTCAAAGATGACCTGGTGGCAGGACGTCTGGCCAGCAGATACCCACCTTCGCCGAGACCAGTCCGGAACCTCAAAAGACCAGTGTTTGTGATCCCTGGTTATTCCCCAGAAGAAGGGATCAAGCGATTCCTCGCAGATGATTGACCATCGTATTAATGATTTGAACATTTTGTTATGTGGGATAATATTAATATTATAGATCTAAAAATTCTTTCTCTTCTTTTATTATTGCTATAGTTTTCGTTTCACAAATATGTTTAAGTTTAAATATGTTTATCATTACAACTGTCATCGTAAAATTCAACCCTTATTATTTTAGAAATGGACCCTGTGGAGTTCCTCCATAATGAATTAACTCAGGCGAGACAGGCCAATAAGAAACTCCACGACCAACTCGTTCAATTAGTTCGAGAAACGCAGCAAATTAAAGCGACATGGATCGAGCCCACGAGAATCAAACGACTGTACCAAAAATTAACCGCGGCCCAGAAGGGATGGGCAGAAGAAAAACAGTTGGTACAGGGCCTAAAAACTCAAATCAGGGGGCTAGAGGTAGCGTTATCCGCCTGTCAGGAGGGAGCAGCGGTGACCTACCCTCTAGTCTTCGCCCCTGCTCAATTGGCCTATCGCGAAGCGAACTCTACTTCATCTGCAACCTCAACTACTCCAATCACCCCTTCAACAGCCAGTAGACCACCTGGACGTAAGGAGCGGGCTAAGCGCCGAGCCGCTCGATCTTCCAATCCGTCGGAAATCGTATAATCTTTAGATAAATAAAACATCATTTATATATATTGTGGTTTTCGTGTACATGTTATTATCTTTATATCATCTTGAGGTTTGAAGCCAACATTGTAGAAAGGTTAAATAAGCAGTACCACCTATTTCATTGTTAGATTAATGACGATAAAATAAATAGATAAACGATAGAAACTTAAACGCAAGGGGACCAAATAATTTTAAAGCGAGCACAGGTCTTCTATCGACAGCTCGTGAACCCGAGGATTGTCCGAGCAATTACAGTACTAGTGATAATACTCAATTTTTGCGGATAATCCACCACTTGAACACATTACCAACGTTGCCTAGCAACGGGTGCCAAGTGGCAGTTAGAATCATTTTGTATGGCGTTACTGGGGCAACCATAAAGATAAGCAAGATTTGACACCCTGTAACCCACCATTATTAATGGTTTGATTTCGAAGTTCGGTGAAACAAACAAAAAATCTACCATATTCACTATGGATAATGTGGCCTTTTATAAAACAAATGCTGTAAGACTTTATAACAGCTGAAGGATATTCAGATGATTTCTTATCTCCATATTCAAAATTTCTCAACCCAATCGAAAATATATTTAGCAAAAGGAAAGAGCATATCAAAAGCCAATTCAACCATCAAAGTAGGTTCAGTAATGACGCAAATAGTGAATGCATTAACTATATTATTTCGTGTTACTTTTTTTGCAGGTTGCAACTTTAATAAAAACCATAAAACAATAAACTCCTTTTGTTAGAGATTTTTTACTTCCAATTAATGTTATGTAATTTATCACATCAAATTAAATATGATAATAATCTAACAACTTTTTGTGTATTTTAGGGGGGAAATATTTTTTTGTCAAATTGGGTGGGAAACCCCGTAATATTTATTCTTTATTATGATTCTGCATTTTAAAAAAATATTCAAAAAGCTTATAGTAGCAATTTATCTTCAAAATTACTATTTTAAAATTTTTTGTACAGGACACCCAAAAGTTGCCGCACGGTGCTGGATTTTTACACTAAAAATAGTAAAGATAAACCAATTAATCAATGTTGACTTTAAAAAAACAAATATTCAACTTAGCTAAAATTCTTTAAAACAGGCATGTCAAACTCAGGGCTCGCGAGCCGCATGCAGACCTCAACAAAGTTTTTTGTGGCCCAACTAACAAATGTAATGATTATTAAAATATTGCGTAAAAACTAAAAATTCAATAGAAATGTTTAATATAATTTAAGAAAGAAATTTTTCCTATATATACGAGTAAACACATACATTTATTTATGTCTATAATTATTGTAAAATATTTAACATTCATTCATAGGAACGACAACAAAAAGAAAAATACACATTCATATATATATTTCAATAAATGTTTTAAAATTGGTAATTTTTTGTGCGACCGTTCACAAGTCTAAAATTGTTAATGCGGCCAAAGGCATGGGTTGAGTTAGACATGCCAATTTTAAAAGTTTGAAAAAACGCCATACAAAATGCAAATGTGAAATATTGATAGTTAAAATACAATTGCAATTTTCATACTTCTATTTCGAAAATATTTATAAGAAAAATTACGATAATAAAATAGTTTTATTCTGAATGAGTTCTCAATTTTGCATAAGAAACAGAGCAATTTTTTTCATTAAAGAATTTCGGAAAAAATTTCAGATTCATTATTTGATCAGGTTTTATGACCCTCATTGGTAAAGATTGAAGATCAGCCCGATATGACACAGCCAATATCCCCGATTGACGATGCAGTAATTTTATTTGTTCAATAATCTAAGAATATATAAATCAGTTTCTTAGAATTTATAATAAATATGGCGGGAAAATATTTTTATGGAAATAAGTGTGATTTGAAAACTGCGGAAAAACCCGAAATGTATACTTGCTCAGCCGATACCAAGAATATCGGCATTTGAATATAAGAATTGAATTGTTTCTCTAGAAGACAAATTGGATAGAGCAATCAGTCAAGAAAAAAAAATCAAAAATTGCACCAAAAAAGTCAGAGCTAAAGATCTTGTAAGTATTGTCAAAAAATGTTCAAAGTAGAAGATTGTCGAGGACCCAATCTCTTTTTTCTTAACTGTAGTTCATATTAAAAAAACCTTTGTTCAACACTATTTGTATCGATAAGAAATAGGAAGCCCTAGAAGTATTTGTATTAGGTTGTTTAATATGAAATGCCGTTTATTTTATTTTGAAATCAAAATATTCATTTCATAACAAAACATAATTTATTTAATCAAGATAGCTTCCATCAGCTTCACACACTTTGTTCTAACGAGAAACTAGTAAATCTATGCCATGTTTATAAAAACTTTCTTCTTTTGAACCAAAGAATTCTTCAAATGAATCTTCCTTATGGGAAATTCTTATTCGTCAAAAAAAATTCTAAGTTACGGAAAAGGTGGTAATCTGTTGGGGAAATATCAGGGGAGAAAGGTAGGTGAAGTAATATTTTGCACCCGAGACTAGTTAATTTTTTGACAGTTGCTTTCGAACATGGGGTTTGTTGTTGTCATGCAATAATATTGGACCATGTCTGTTTATGAGTGCTGGGTATTTGTTGCACAACATATCATGCATTATATCAATTTCTGGACACTACGTTTCTGTTGTTATTGTCGTTCCTAGTTGTAGGAAAGAATAATGAATAATACCCTTTATTCCCCAACAGGTAGTAATTATTGTCTTTTTGGGTGTAATAGTGGCTTCGGCATGTGCTTTGGACGTTCATCCGAATCCAACCACTGTTCAGAACTTTTTCTGTTATCGTAAAACACCCATTTTTCATCACAAGTAATGATTTGATTTAAAAAAGGCATCATCTTATTCCTAAGAATTAAGGAAGAGCAAATTTCTAAACACTTCATTTTTTGCTTTTCGTTCAATTCATAGAGAACCCATTTATCAATTTTTTTCATTTACCTATTGATTCCAAGTGCCTCCAATTAGGTGAACTTCCTAGTTCAATTGCAAAATCCCTGATTGTTGGGGGTTATTTTCAACAATGCATCATAAATTTGCATCACTAAGGCAAATTATCCAGATCCATATTTCCTGAACGAAACCTTGCAAACCACCTCTGTAAGGTTTTAACATTTGTGCTACCTTCTCCAAAAGCCAAATCTATATTGTTAGTAGCATCTGTTCCCGTATGTTCTAATTTAAATTCATATAGAAAAAGTAGACATAAATTCTTAGAATTCATGATAAATAAATATCTATATAAAGTAAAGATTAATTAATTAATTTTAATATTACCTTGCAATATTAAACAGCCGTATAATATGAGATATTATTCAAACTAAACACCTTGTTGAAAAATTATATAATACTTAGATAATTAAATTTTTAAAAATTTAAAAAAAACGACATTTCATATACCGCAAATTGATGCACGCCAGATGAATCTAGTCAAAAGTTATTTTTGTTTTAGAATTAGTGTTATTATTGAAATCTGAACATTTAAATCCCATGACAAGTAGACGAAAATCATTTAGAACAGCTGATGTCCTGAAAGTTCTAGATACAACAGATGACAGTAACAGTGAGAGGGTTTAGCCTTTGACTTGTGACATTGTCATTACGGTGACAGCTTGAATGTCTGTGATCTTCTACCCTCAGGAGGCTTTTCATCATATTTTATTATATTTTTGAACTATTATGGCTATCATTATGTAATGTGTCTTTTCTTGTCAGAATATTGTAGAACGTGTTTAGCCGAATGAAATGATATATAATAAAATGAAACAAAGAAATACGACAAGGTCATTCTTAATTAATAAATGCATGTGAAAAAGGGGACAACAAAAACAAGATAAAAATGTAATGTGTATATCTTGACGGCTTTTTCCAGATAAAAAGAAGGAATATTATATTTCTCGACAACTATCAGAGATAATAAAAAGAACTGGATATTACCAAAAGGAAAGTATGGAAAAAAGTATCTAAACAATTGTCAATATCAGTAAGTATTATCAGATTGCAGACTATAAAAGAAAGCACAATATGAATCAGAATATAATTTTGAGATGACATAAGTTGTAAAAGAAGGAATTTGAAAGGAGAATTTGTTAGAAAACAGAAGTTGTAAAGAAAAGACAGAGAATTAAAACTAAACTCAAGGTAATGAATAAATTTAAATCAGAGCTAAGAAAACAACTAAATCGATTTTACCAAGATTTGAAACCAGAAGCAGCAATCAAGTGTTTGTGATTTCCAAAGTGTATAGGGTCGTAATAAGCACGTAATATGGATTGTTGTAATATCGAATTATTCGAGCCATTGTAATTTGGTAATTGATTGTATTGATCAATAAAGTTTATATTGCTTGAAATTCGTTACTAAGATAACACGCCTTGGAGGCAGATCAATAATTGATAATATTTAATTTCACCGACAACTAAAATTTACACCAACATTAGTACGAATGTAAGTGTTTTTTTCATTTAATTTAAATTAATTCTAAATGAAATGATTACCCATTTAATTCTAATTTTTAGATTTAAAAATTTTAAATTTATTTACGATTTTATAATTTTAATATTAATTTGAAAACATCACGTTATGAAATATTATTTTATTTTTATACTTGGATTTATTTATTTATCAATACAAAATGAATAAAGAGATCGTTTGCAAATAATATTAATTATTGAACAAATACATTGATCTGTATTTTGAAATGAAGATAAATGAAATTGAAAATAAGAATTTATTATTATTAATATTAATATTTGGAAAATAAAATTTTTTAATGACATAAAATTTATGTTTATTTGTTTTATTTGAGGAGTAAAACTAGAGAAAATATCATCTTATTAAAAATAAGAAAAAAGATTAGTTTCATTGATCACTATGTCTGATTATATTCAAAGATACATTAAGTGCATTTCCCAATAGTATACTAGTTTCGAGTTAATGGCTCTCATCAGTACTATGCCGGGAGGCGCTCAGATTTCCCTGGATATCACTTAATGTATCGTATATTCTTTGAATATAATCAGACATAGTGATCAATAAAATTAAGTTTTTCAAGTAGTTTTGGCAGTCTGATAGCTTGTTATCAGTTTCTGTGTTGAACTTGTGGTCCACAGAGGTATGATTGTATCTACCATGGTTTCAAGTGAAAGGAGGTTCAAGATAAAGATTCGTCTTATTGTCTTGCCTTAAAACTAAACTTTGCAAACTTATTTGATGTCCAGCGCGTCAGGATAAGTGTATAACAGTGTTAGTTTAACACTGTTTTTACACTTACCTGGCAGTCAGAGAAATCTGAGCGCCTCCGGCATAGTACTGATGAGAGCCATTAGCTCGAAACTAGTATACCATTGGGAAATGCACTGGGTATCACTTAATATATCGTATATTAAGAAAAAAGATATTTGAAAGAAAACTAATTTTAGAACTAACATTTTCTCTAGTAATCACTCCACTCAATTCCATTCCATCCATCACGAAAACTTGCGGCAAAAAGTTTCTCTGAACAAAAACTTGAATATCAGACAGTTTAGTGGTCATTGTTACGGAACACGGTTTTTCTTCAATCAATTCTTCCCAATTAATCTCTTCAGTTAGAAAACTCTTCCAGTCGTGTGAATGACTCTGAACTATGAATAAAGTTGAATAATCGTAAAATTTCTACTTCAAATAGATTTTTGCTGCAGAGATTTACAAAAATTTTGGATTTCAACTTCTCGTCAATTATCATAGAAAGTTCATTTGGGTCATTAAGCCAGAGTTCATTGGAAGATATATTGCCAATTATTAATTCGAAATATTTCTGTAAATAATGACTAGCCGCTTCACACCTCACATATCCTATAAGTGTTTCTAGACCAATTCATGTTTAACTAGTGAAATCTTTGCCAAATATCAGTACCAATACTGTTTGTCTGTCTTATTACGGGAATTAACTTCCATTGCATTTCTCCACTCCGAAGACGAATAGTAGATACGATGGATCTTAAATCTCCATTCGTAGATGAATAAATCTGTAAATTGAATCCATCTGAATCGTATTTCAAATTGTCATCTTTTAAATTATGATAAAGAATAAGCGATGATCGTTTGCCCAGAACTTTATTGTCCATTGATATGTAATTACCCGATGTGAAGAAACTTGAAGCATCAGCCTTTTTAAAACTTAATCGAAGATATAATTAAAAAAAAATTATTAAAGAATGAAATGATCTACAATGAATATTTCTCTTCATCTTCGTCAGGCATATAAGGCATATGCCGATTTCTCATGATCATGTTATATATGGAATATTTAGCAATAATCTGGACGATTAATTTACCAATGAAAGCTGCTATCTGAAATGGATATACAACTTATAGAGCTTTGTCAAGTTTAATCTCAATCAAAAATACCAATAACAAAATGGAGTAACACTAGATTGTACGAAAATGATGATAATGCTGTGATTATATATATATGTAGGTCAACATCAATGTTCCCACTATTTTTTTCTGGCTGAGCGGTACAAAAGGATATGAGAGCAAAGGTTCAATACTTATGCAAAAGTGTGCACAATCCAATTGTGCAATTCTCGAAAAATTAGTGCACAACGGCGCACCTTTGCAGTTTAGAGGGAATATTGGTCAAAACCCCGACAAGAATTTTTTAGAAAATGAATTTATTCATGAATTTTTGTATGGAAAATTTCAATGGAAACTTTAAACGAACCCAGCAAACGAGTGCTCACCACACAAATGAATGGGCCTATTGACATCTATTTCAAGATCTCATGGATTTTGCTAAAGAAAATGTTATAGAATTAACAATTTCTACAATGTGGACGGATTTGGAAGTAGTGGATAAAAACACTCCAATATATGAATTGCCTAGTATTTTTAATAAAGTAATTTTGTCCCCTTTGATCTGTTTAATTTCTTTTAGGAAAAGATCAAAAACTAATTATTTCAAGAGCAAGGTTCCTGGTTACTAATTTTCTCATCTGATTTGTGGTTCATTTATGTTTCAGCGCAATCGGAGTTGAGAGCACCAAAAGAAATGTAGAAGCTTAACAAAAAAAATGGGAAAGTTTAGTTCGCGAGCCACATGTTGAATATAGAAAATAGAACAACATTTTAATGAAAATTTTTAATTTGAAAACAATTTATGTTAGAATTAATTTATAAAGAACATAAAAAAAGCCTGATGTAACAACTTGAATTGAATTAAAATTCAGGATCATAAGAGACAAAAATATTTATTGAATCCATATTCTCCACTCACAGAAAAAATTTCGATATGTTTAAAAAATGTTTTTATTTACTAAATAAAGAAATATCCAACTGAACGTTAGCTTAATGGATACATAAATTTTTATTTAATTGCAAGGATATTGGTAATAAATTGTTCATCCGTTTCTAACTAAGGATTATGAGGAATATTGATGGTCAGAAAATAAGATAAAGGCGAAGTCAAACAAAACAAAGAAATTAATATTAAAAGAGAAAAGAATACCAAATTCGTATTCAAGGAGATTGTGTTGTGACTTGAAAGAACTTATTCTGATTCAGGGTGATATCTGTTTGATGTCTAACCTTTGTTGCCTAAATTGGAAAATCTAGTGATTTCAATCGTATTATAAGTACACGTTATTTTTCTAGGACTTGATATTATTAATTCTGAGAGAATACGAGGAACTAGATTGAGAGCCAATTCCTATCGACAAATCGTTAATATCCCAATAATATTGACTGTGATAAATTTGTTTATATAATCATATAATAAAATACCATACATACCATTGTAGCCAGACTAACATTATTTATTAACAATGTTGAAGATAACTAAATAATAAAATTAAATATTTATTAAAATGAGCAAATGGATGGGGCAAAAATTTAAAATAAATGGTAAGTTGCTCTAGAAATTTAGAAGCAATAGTAAGAAATGAAAAAAAATGTCCAAAACATCGAGAAAATCAAACAATGGAATACGGCAAAGGTTGTTCTTAATTAATAAATACAAAGTAAAGAAGTAAAAACAAAAGATAATCAAAATCGACATAAAACTTGCATACATCGATGTTCTGTTCAAGATAAAGAAAAGAAACCACCAGGGAAGTGGAAAGATGGCATTCTTTAAAAGATTATTTATCCCGAAAGCTGTAAGAGATAATAAAAGAACTGGAGATGACTGAAGAAAATGTACAAGATGAAAAATCTAAGATCATGTAATTATGTACAACAAGATAGCAGAACATAGAACATAGTTTAAAGAAATTTTTAAAGGTGAGTTTTAAAAGAGATTTTTAAAGAGAGTAAAGCTTTAGAGGAATAGATGCAGATAAATTTAAGCACGAAATTATTGGAAAAAACATATTTTGATTAAAAAATTAATTTAAACAAATTATAATACTTATTTGTGTCGCGTTACAAGTACTTTCAAATTGGAATAAGAAAGCATTTATACCGATTGTCGAAACCAGCAGTGTTAACAAGGTGGTTTATTGAAAACGTAATATTCATCTCTAAGGCTTGAAATAAGCACATAAACTTGTTGTAATATCGAATCATTTTTGTGTCGTGGAAAATTGGTAATCAACTGCACTAATTAATAAGAGTTTATATTGTTTGGGATTCGACATTGTCGTCAACCAAAACACGCTTTGGAGTCAAATTCTTTATTTCACATTTTATCGATAACCAACAACATATTTGGTGAGGCTGACGTGATTAAAAGTGTGTGAAGAATTTATATAGGAAAGGATATATTTGAGTATTATTTCTACATGATCTGTATTGTGGGTTAAAATTATTAAGAAATATAGTTTAAAAAAATCTAATTGTTCGGAGTTTTACTTTGTTGTGTCTTCTATTGTTACGCTTTTATTTAAGTTTTTGTTAAGTTCATGTTTTATTTTCATGTTTCTGAATTTTTTTTGTAAATTTCTCTTTATGATTTTATTCTGTTTACTTGGTGTCTACCTATACGATATTTAGTTCACTTTTTGCACTTATTTTTGGTGCTTTAGTGCTTTAATAAAACAATTGCCCCTCATTCTTTTCTGAATTCAGTAGTTGCCCAATAATTGGCATGTTTAGGATCAGAAATACTTTAAGATTATTTTTTACTATTATTACAGACTTAGTAAGTATTATAATAAAATATTATTAATTATAAATAAATATTTTAAACAATTACACTAGAGCTCGAGTTGCGTTGTTCCAACTTGCGTCCTTTCGAGTTGCGCCACAAAAATTTTGATAACCTAATTTGGAGTTGCGTTACTAATTTTCGAAATGCGTCGAAAAAAAGTTTTAAAATAAAATTTAATCAAAAAATAGCATAACGTCTATATTCAAAAATTAAAATTTAAACCGAAACTAGAACGCCATGATTTATTTTTAAATGTATCTGCAAATAAAATAATTTTTTATTCAGTATTTATTAGTATAAAAGTTTAGTTCTTAGTTGTTTGTATAACTTATAACGTTTAAGTGTTTCTTGGTTTTTTAATAATAATTTTTTAAAATTTTAAAAAATCAATTACAATATATATACATTTCTCAAAGGTATTACATTTTGTTTATTGTTTTTTATTATTTTTTGGGTTTATAATTGATTTTTTGAAATGTTTTTTATTGCCCTATTGTAGAATAGGGTTATGAATCGTAAACGATCGTCAGATGAAAATGGTAAAAAATCTACGAAAAGAAATAAAAAAGCAATATCTTTTGACGTAAAACATGATATTTTACAACGTTTCCAAGCGGGAGAAAAAGCGGTTTTCATTGGTAGAGCTCTCGGGCTACCTCCAACAACAGTTTCATTATTTTACATTATTTTAAAATTCTATTAATGTTTGCATTAGTTTTTAGTTTAATAAAACTAATTAAATAATAGTTAATCTATTCATACCTATTTTTTATTTAAATATGTAGCAATATAACTATTTTTTTTTTAAAAAACATGGATTTCAGATTTTATCGGAACCTATTATATAAAAACAGGTACAAATATATACATAATTAAAATTCGAATTGCGCTGTTTCGAGATGCGTCGCGATTTATTGTAACGCATTAACGACGCAACTCGAGGCTCTAGTGTACATGCATATTTATTTTCAGAAAAATTATCAAATTGGGAAACGTATTTTATTTAAATATCAAGAAGACTACTTCCATTAAGTATACCTCGATTTACATGGTAGATATGTTCCATGAAAAATCATACAAACTATTATTATTATTATTATTATTATTATTATTATTATTATTATTATTATTATCAATATTATTATTATACCCTTTAGTATCTGCAACCAACCCGTTAAATAGGTCGCACATATTCCAATCCATTAAATATGTTTATAAACCCAGTCAGACACATTAAATTGTTAACTTTCATCTTTATTACCCCACTTGAATTTTAACCCTACCAGACCACATTTGCCCTTTTAAATTCCATTACTCCTTTCAACATTTCTAGATCAAGTAGACGCATCATTTATTTATAATTTGACCCTCGAATTGACTGTTTCATCCGAAATTGGCCTAATAATGATGTTTGATCGAAATCCGACCTTGGCCCCCAGTGACTAACTAGTACCCATTAGACGCATTTTGGCCTTTCCCACTTAATCTCATTACATTAGCATTAATGCTTCGGTGGAGTTTATATAATCGACATACATGTTTATGCTATTTGCGAGCAAATTCCTGTAATTTTATTGAATTGTATTTAGACAAAAAGTAATATTTAAAACGACAATAAATAATATATTCTAAAATAGCTTTCTTCAATTTTTCTGATTTGCAAGCCCATTTTACACTTTTTAATGTCAAACAACTCCCACTTTCAACGTGCCAATAAATTTAAAACAACATTGTATCAAGTCTCTAAGCTTATTATATGAATGTAATAAACCATATTTGATCAAAATATATGCAAATAATAATCATCATAAAGAACTAAAAAAGAAAAAAATTTAGACAATATTTATTGCGAGTCAAAAATAATTTAAGGTCTATTTACTAAACTCGGTTTTAAGTCTTAATTCAGAGCTTCTGTTAAATGAATATTATTGTAAGAAATAATTTACCTATTTATTTAACGAAATGCGAAAATTTCACATATTTGAATCAATGTGAAATGTGTGATTTCATAATCTATACCTAATATAAATATGCATACTAAAATGTCCGGAGAAGTTTCATTCACAAAATCTACTAGACACTAGATAAAAACACGAGATTTGTCTTTCAACAGACTCATACAAATATAGAAAAGCTAAATTCAATTTACGATGCGACTGTGTGACTGGACAATTTGCTCAATTCAAGTGTCGAACGAAGATAGATGTCAACACTTTATATTGTAACGTTAGAGTCAGATTAAATAAATACCATTTTTCTCATATTTTATTATTTTTATGTTACTTATAAAGTTTCATCATAGTAAGAAATTTTAAAAAAAGGTAAAAATATGGGTAATTTTTTTTTGCGAACCTCAGTCTAAAAATCTCGATTCGAAAATAAATTAACAATAACAATAATTTAAAAGCAGTGAGATAATCTAATTTTAAATATAAATACAATTTTATCAGGTTTGTATTTAAAAATTTTGTTGATAGTTTTTGGCATTAAAAATAAATTATTTTCAACGGTTTCTAATAAGCCTAAGACGAATAGTAGTCATATTTTGTTTAAATCGCCTAAATTTTTGCGACCATTCTTCTGTGTGGAAATTGGAACTTTGCTATAGAACGTAGAATACATGTCCCAATTATTTTACTGGGCAATGTTTCAAACCAAACAACCAGGGGTAGTAGTTAATAAAAGAGCTTTGAAAGCCTTTTTACCACACTGTTCCAGAATTCCATTGTCTGCAGGGTAGTTATTCAAATATTTAGAATTTCCAATAATTTTATAGTGCTCATGGCGGTAAACTGGTGAATGTTTAATCAAAAACACCTCACTATAGTGCAACAGACTAGTGTTTTAGTTTATAGGATTAATTTTTAAGCTTTTTTTAATGGTAGGCGATTGAATTCATTTTTTTATTTATGGATTTTTTCCGGTAAGCGATTCAGTGCAATTTTTATTTTATGCGTTTTTATTGAGCAAAAAATACCCTTGACTAAATATTTTTAACCGCAAAAAGATGAGTATGTTTACAACTTAATTTTAACGAAATGCGACAATATATAACAATTTGTCAGAGACTGTGCCAATTTTTGATTCCAAGCATATGAATTATAAAGTTAAAATTGAATAATATTATATCTCTTGTATTTTCTAAGGGAATATTTTAAATAAAAAAAGATATTTTATAGCCCAAAAAGTTAGAGCTCTTAAATTTATCAAAATTCACTCCCCTCGATAAAAAGTGTAAATTTAGGAAAAACTGATATAAAAACATCAAGTAGATGTACCAGAAATATTGATTTACAACTATGATCATAGATAAAAATGAAAAACATCTTACAGCACACGGAAGTAAATACTGAATTTCTTCTGTCATTTCCATAATGATAACAGCAGTAGAAACGGAATGTGTTACAGCACCACTAAGTCCAGCTGCACCTGATGCAATACAAACCAATAAAAATCACCGAGGACATAATCCGAAACTTTTACCAACTATTGCACAACCGGCACTAGAAATATTTGTCAGGTCTCCAAGAAGCCGACCAAGACAAGCTCCAGCTACCATAAGCGGGAAAAATATTCCACAAGGAACGGGTAGACACGTTACAATTGGACAGAAAAACAGAATCTAATTTTCAATAAAAAACTTTTAAAATTTTAATTGCTAAACTTTTCTTAAATGATTAAAATCTTCCATTTTGGTAAAAACTAATTTTTTTTTTATTTCAATTTAGATTATTTTCATTTCAGACTTTAGATTAATATTTATAATAAACAAATAAAAGTATCAAATAAAGATAAGATTAACAATTTTTAAATTTTAAACTCAATATTAAAATTATAATTTACCAATAAAATCAATATAGAATATAAAACAAATATTTTTTTTACCATTTTATAAAATCAGTAAAAAAAGGTTGAAATGTCTCTGACAAAAATTCGTAAATATCAATAAAACATCAATATCATTATTGATTCATAGTAAAAAAATTTTTGGAATGTCATTACAAAATTATCATAATTGATAATTTTGACAATTTATTCTTTATTTGATACATTTAATTGTTTAATATAAATATTAACCCGGTAAGTATGAGTATAAAACAACATTTAAGATGCACAGAAAAACATTAACAAATAATTGTGTATATAACAATATAAATTATTGGTCAAGAAAAATATTCACAAATGTGGGGAAAATGAACATAAAATCGACATTACGGACAATATTGATCAACAATGCTAAATGAAAATATGAGGAAATGAAAAATCGACATGTCCTAATAGAATGTGCAAAACACATGTCCAAAGAAAATATGGGTTTCTTTTATTTAATATCACATTTTACTGAAATTTAATTCAATTTTCAATCTCAAATATAGCTATAAAACTTTAATTAATTTCTATTATAGTAAGTAATAATAATAATAATATTAGTAACAATAATAATAATATAATAATAATTAATAATAATATTAATTATGATAATAAATAATAATAATTAATAATACAATAATAATAATAATAATAATAATAATAATAATAATAATAATAATAATAATAATAAATAATAATAATTAATAATATTAATTATGATAATAAATAATAGTAATTAATAATAATATAGTAATAATAATAAATAATAATAATAATAATAATAATAAATAATTATAATAATAATAAAAATAATAATAATAATAATAATAATAATAATAATAATAATAATAATAAATATTAATAAATAATAATAATTAATAATAATAATATAAAATTAAGCCAGTTCCGTAAAACTTTTATTAATCTTCATTTTCTTATGATGATCTCGAAAAAATTTTTAACAGAAAATTCAAAGAATTTATTTGAAATTATTAACTTAAATCTTTTATATTTAAAGAAATTTAAATAAAAATTAAATATCTTTTCGTCGAATAGCTTTTAAAGTTTTGAAATTTTTTCTGACAACTTTTAATAATAATAAAAATAGATTTTCGGTATCAGAATAATTTTAAATATAAATAATTTACAATATTTAATTCAAAAATCTTAATCACTAACTTTCATCATTAGAAAAAGAAACAGTGGTTTAAAATAATTATCAAAATTCATTTTGAGATCAATTTCTTTATTTTCTTCAGTGAAATTGACATTGGTGGTTTTAATTTGAAAATCTTGCATCAGTTTTTTTCCATCATCAAAAAAAAGTGTCAACTGAGAATGTTGTGACAGTGGCATCTGACAATGATAAAATCAGAAAAATTCCATGATTTAAATTCCATGATATACCCTGAAATCTTGGTTTTGAATAATCTCTCCAATGCATAAAACACATGTAACTGTCAAGGTAAAAATCAAAGTAACAATAATACGCCTGGGACTCGTTCCCGAATGAAATATTGGCCATTTAAATCTAGAATTATGGATGAAAAAATAAACTAATTGAAAACTAGAAAAAACGAAAAAAAAATAATCGCTAACTGGAAAGATAAAACAAAGTAAAGAAATTACGTATTTTTTGTAGTGAATTTTCTGAAAAAATAATTTAAAATTCGATAATAGATTTGGCCAGCTTTGAAATAGACGAAATAAATGAGAATAAATATCGAACCTACTATTCCACAGGCGAGACTAGAATGTAAAATGAAAATCGAATGAAATTGGAATAGATTTGTTTAAATAATCTCACCCTATACCGATATAAACAAGAAAATGATAGAATTCATACTCTTCACCAGGCAGATTCGATATTAGAAAGGGTTTAAAATACCAATTTTCTACACGAAATCAATAAATGACATCCGTAATACCAATGAAAGTTTACCGTGAAATACCCCACCTATAAAGAAACGGAAAAACAATGCTCCAACCATGCCAGTGAAAAAACAATGCCAATAATTCGAGATATCAAAAATCTGTGATGTAACCTCAATGCTAAACATGACACCTGTGAGACAAAGCAGCTGTGATTAACAGATAAATAGTAAGATAAATTCAACCTCCTATTGGTGCGCCAAATGTACAAGCGACACCCAATGCGCATCCAGTACACAGAAATCGATAAACATCAACATCTCTGAGGTAATGCAGTTTCCAGTATAAATAATGATGTTTGACAGTCTGAATGATCGATTGCATCATTTCAATTTTAAAATACAAATTATTGTCCTTATAAACACTTGAATGTGAAGAGAAAAATTAAAAAAAACAAATTTCAAAAGGAAATTATTTTAAAACTTAACATTACTATAAATATTTCGAAATCCAGAAAAAATAAATATTAATCCAAAGGGAACCATAGAAAGTGAAATTTTTCAGAGATACCCAAAATTGGGAGAATTGATTTCAAGCCTACATGGGTTAATAGGCAATTATTTCTGGAAACATAAAGTTATTAAAATCTCAAAGATATTTAAGGAATTCAATGCAAAATTTATTTACAAGACTGCTAATCACACCAAACTGCAATAAGATAAATTCTCTATGATATAAATTGATATGAAAATCAACTTAGTAAATATTGTTTTCTAAAAAATTAAGTCATTTTAGTTATTTTTGAAAATGCAGCTAAGTAATTTTTTTAAAGTGATATTTAAGACTTGAATTATGATTTCATAAGGAAATGAGATTATTCATATATTTTCATTAGCAAATTAATAGAAATATACATGCATGCATTTTGTTGTGTAGTGATCAATCTTTGATTTTTGTTGAAATGAATGTTAAACATTTTTACAATAATCATAGATAAATATAAATGTAAGTGTTTACGCATATATATATATATATATATATATATATATATATATATATATATATATATATATATATAGAGAGAGAGAGAGAGAGAGAGACAAAATTTCTTTATTAAATTATATTGAACACTTCTTTTGAATTTTAGTCTTTACTTACTATTGAATAATCATTACATTTGCCGCCAAGAAATTTGTTAAGAACCGCTAGTTTGACATGCCTGGTGTAGTGTAATCTC
The DNA here is from genome assembly GCA_022537955.1 of Schmidtea mediterranea. Taxonomy (NCBI): domain Eukaryota; kingdom Metazoa; phylum Platyhelminthes; order Tricladida; family Dugesiidae; genus Schmidtea; species Schmidtea mediterranea. Next base: position 55,176,310 of record CM039681.1, on the reverse strand, counting down.
ATTGCACTTTTAAAGAACAACATCAAAGTGAGTTGGTATGTATCTATATTATAAGATTATTGATTTTTATTTTACATTATAGAAAATCTATCTCAGTGCAATTGGTGTATATAAATTAAAAAGTGGTAGAAAAGTTAAATAATGCAAATAACATAAATATAAAATATGATGCACGCAAACTTTTAACATACAATCAAGCTACTTTGAGATACACTCTAATAATAACTTTATTATAGACCTTTTCAGAAAGAAAAAATGGCGGAAAATTTTTAAATTTAAATTTCGTGTTTCGGCATGTCTATTACACCTGTGTGTTCATTGTTTTTATAATATCCTCGAATCTGTGTGTAGGTTTGTTTTTATAATGATCGATATTTTGCGAATATTGGTGATTTTATTTTTGTTTTAACGGAATTATGCTAAATTTTTATATTTTATTGCCATAGTGTTTTCGAAAATTAAAATTTGTAATTAGAATATAATTTTGAAAATATTACTATCTTCTCAATATTGTAATTTATTGTTAATCATTTATTACAACAAACAATCATCTGTATTTGCAATAATTGTAATCGGTCAAGAAAAATGAATTTATTGTTTTCTAACTATCCTGCTAACACTGAACTTTATGATTTGAATTTGAAAAACATTTCTTGTGAAAGAAGCTCAATATATGCTTCTCAGAATATAATGACGTGGTGTCGTTAGTTCTAATAACGATACAGAAGATAAAGCTGGCGTAATGACAAGAACACCTCACGAACTATATCAATTTTTCGCTAATTCGAGGAGAGCATTGTCAAAAATGCGGATATGGCAGGCGATACTCAACAAGAAGCTATTGAATGTGCTGCTCAAGTCATGAAGAAGTTCAATATGGAAGAGAACATAAAAGTCTATGTAAATATAAATGTTCAAATAGATCAAATTTTGTCTATTAGTCTATCTAAACCTGAAAATACACTGTATGGTGCTATAAGATTTGGAACAGTTATAATTCCAACTTTAATTGATAAATAAATTGGACAATAAAGCCAAAGTTGTGCACCAGTTATGCTGGATTAAATGAAATTTTTCATTTCATGCTGTGTATAGCCAGGCAAGATAACTTCAAAAATACTTGCCCATATGTCCAAAATAGTTTTTCAGGCAATATCAATTGACAGTAAACAACACTGAGAATTCTGCTCCTAATTTCCATGTAAAGTAGAATATTTAATAGTAAGATCTATTTTAAAATTAAAATTAAGTATTTCAAACATTTCTGTCGAAACAATTACATTTTGCATAGATGAAGAAAGGATATTGTAAGATTTATTCATAAATTATAATAAATTTACCGAACAAAAAAAATAAATTGTAAATTTTATTTATAAGTTCAAAAAAATAGATTCGATGTTCAAGCACTAGATAATTAGTTGAGGAAAGAAGATTACAGTAATTCAATTTACTATTATGGTCATGTTCGGAAATTTTTGCAACGATGTTTAAATTATACATATTTATGAGGATTAATTTGTTTTTTATTACTTCAAAATTAATTTTATATTAAATTAATTCAGAAAATAAAATAAATCATTTCCTGAATATTTACAAAAGTCATATTTAATAGCTTGATTAAAGATCTCACTTCGTTACGAAATCATAATTCGAGTCATAAAAATCACTTTAAAAAATGAATTAGCAGCTCAAAAATGGGTCTCTCTCAAAAATACCTTAAATCCGCTTGATTTTTTAAAACAGAAAATTCAGAAAGTTGATTTTCATATCAACTTGATAAGAGAATTTATCTAGTAGTTTTGTGTAGTAAGTTACAATTTATAATGAGAAAAAAAGTCCCGTGTTTGTATGGGTGTGTGATCGAAAATGCCAAAAGGTTATGATTATATAGTCAAAAAATTCCAAATTTTATGAAAATAAGATATTATTATTATTAATATTATTAATTATTATTATTTATTATAATTATTATTATTATTTATTATAATTATTAATATTATTATTAATTATTATTATTAATATTATTATTATAAATTATTATTATAAATTATTATTATTAACTATTATTATTAATTATTATTAATAATATTATTATTAATAATTATTATTATTATTAATAATAATATTATTAAAAGATAACGCCAATAAAAAACCTTTCCTACGATATATTTCGATAGCACAGCTATCATCTTCAGGTACTCAAAACCAACTAAAAATAATAATATTATTATTAATATTATTTATTATTATTAATTATTGTTTGGCTATAAGCCATAATTTAAACAAAAATGAGAAATTAAAACAAAATAATTAATGTCGTTTGGAAATTGTCAATATGGCTGCTGTAACATAAGCACATACCGCAAGCAGAAATCAAAAATGAAATAAAACATATTAAATAAAATACAGTAATTAAAATCATTGAAAACCTACAGATGCAGAAATAAACACAAAACCAAAACATAAAACCGCCAAAGCCTTGCAAAATAAGGTTTAGAAAATACATAAGCGGAAGCGGCGACCAAAAATTTAAATATCAAAGGGTAAAAAGAGAAACAATCAAAAAGAATGGTTAATTCTAGGCCCTGATGCCGGATGCGATTAGTGAGACCATCTTTCTGAATTGCTCTTTCTGCTTCATCAATTAATTTCATTATTTTTTGAAATTCATCATCAGAAATTGTTTGCATTGTTCGATCTAAAAAGTCTTTGCTTTCGATTTTATTTTGGTTATCAATCGGCCATTGTGGATATTTGTCACCTACACTTTTTAATGGTGGGTAGACTAAATCTTTTCTTAGAAATTGCGGAGTAAATTTTCCAACATCGAATAAATCTCAGAATTGTGTTCATTTACTCCGGTATCATTAAAAAATTTTTGGTCACATAGATCAGATAAGCTATCACTTAAATTCTTTAAACAATTGTTTATTTCATTCTCAAAACTTTTAAAAATATCGTCATTTTCTATATTTTAGGAATTTCTTGAACATTTTTTTTAGCAGATTCATTAAAACTGGAAAAATTATCAAAGGCTAAATCTAACAATTCTGACAAAAGCTCATCAGGAACATCAACTTCATGGGACATAATAGCAAAATATAAAATAATTCCAAATAAGTTAATTATTTAACGATAAATTTGAATAAATTAATGACACATTTTAAACAGTCACCAATCAAACATTTATTTTTAAACTTTCGACAAAAAAGTGACATCAAAACATCTAGTTAAAACAAGTCCACAGCCAAAGAAAAAGAAAATATTAATTTTTACAATTAAAAGTCCTTTTAACTTTTTCCGGCAATTTCTTTATTTTATTATTTTTTTTAATATTACGATGGATCAATGGTTAAATAATAAAAAATTTACGAAATATTGAGAAAATAATATCAAAAAATAAAAAATTTAAAATAAAATAAAAGTAATAAAACCCCCCCCCCCGAAAAATAGCCTACAAAGGCTCAAAATTCTCTGATTGGTCGCACCCAGGCATGAAAATATTATATATATATATACAGCAGTCATTTTCATAATTTCAAACACAAAAATTTTTTAGACAAAATTTTTAGACATTTGTAGACACGATTGTTTAGAAAATTTTTATGCCAACTTATGACAATTTTTCAAATTTGGTTGCTTGACTGACAAGCGTGTGAATTGTAAATATTGTTATCTTGCATAAATATATTTTTCGAAGTTAATGTTTTGTTTATTTTGATTTTATTCTGGATGGTAGTGTCATCTTTTGGTGCCACTGACAAGTCCCCATAAAATATTATTTATAATAAATATTGAAATACAATTTTAGGAGGGCAGACTGGCAGTTCGGCTGGCGAGTTTGTTTTCGCTAGTTGTGACTGCTGGTCGCGCTACTCTTAATCCCTCGGCTGTCCACGACGAGTTCTGGTCGAAAGACGCAGGTCTCTACTCGTAGGGCGTCGTTGTAAAACTCACAGCGTCTGATGGCAACGTCAGCCAGAGTGAGCACTTAAAATCATGGGAAGTGCGACTTTAGTTGAGGGGGAAAAATGTTTTGTTTATTGTATAGAAAATTTAAAATCTTGTCCGAAAATGAATTGTAGAATCGAGTAGAAAGGGATAGGAGTAGTGACATATGAGGACTATGCCCCGTGGATATTTGGCTTGAAAAAAAAAAGTATATTACCCTTGTAAGTTTTTAATATATCAATTGATATTTCATCTATTTAGTAGATATCTTTAGCTATCACAATTTTTTCATAATTTCAACGATTTTAGTCACTTAATGTACTCTCCCACCAATACTACTTCTTCATTGAAAATTTTCTTTATAGAATATAATCTCTACTAATTAAAATTCCATTTGTTGACTTGTTATTGACTTGTCATTTTCAATGAAAAATTAATTATCTGTGAATAAATGTAATTACACCCTTCAATAGATTAGGTTGTCCTCGACAAAAATAAAATAATTTTAGACTATGTAAATCAATTAGAGCTTTTAGGGAAATTTTATGATAATTTTAATATTATCTAGTTTTACGAGATATTTATTTTAGTAAATTTTAATCATTTTTGTGAATTTTATGGTTTTCTGTTGAATTTTAATGGATTTAGGGTTTGATTAGGATTTTAATGAAATTATTGAAGAAATGAGGGTAAATCTATAATTTTAGAAACACTTAATTTCTTGATAATTTATTAGAATTGACTTGATTTTAGGATTATTTTATATAAGTTAAATTTACGAACAAAATGTTTATGAAACATATATTTATGATAATTATTTACCAATTTGACTGATAAATTTGAATAGTAAATAATATTTTAATTATAATTTTATGTTCTATTTAAAAAGTTGTTTAAATCATTTGATTTTTAAAAATATTTTACAGTAAAAAAGGGTGGTCAATTAATTACTTTCATTTTCTATTTTATTGATTTCGTGGATATCAATCACAAAAGTAATATAATTTAGAGATTTTTAAGATGATGCTCAGTGTGGTTATCAGTATACATATGGAAATCGTTGAATTATATCTATGGGTTGACTGGTAATTTTTATTGAATTTATACTTGATTTACTGAATAATTTTAATTATTTGAGCAATATGATATATATTTTATGATTTTACAATAATTTAGTAAAATTTAATTTATGTGGGAAACAGGTTTTTATTCAATTTTAGTCATTTTCGACGAATTTTTTATTTTGGTAGAATTTGTTGCCAGAATCATATTGTTGTGATTTTCGATGAAAAATGTTGGGTATCGAAAACAATTTTGTCATACTTTAAAGAAAATTTATTTTTATTGGTAAAATTCAGATTTTTATAATAATTTTAAGGAAATTTGATTGGTTAAATACATACAGTAAATATGATCCAAATGATGAATTTTAAGGGTATTTTAAGGGATTTATTCGGTTGAATATAGGTTTCCATAGGAATTTTACTTGATATGGTTTTATGAAAATAATAAATATAATTGATATAGTGGGGAAAAAGTCATTTGAAGGGAAATGATTGGTTAAGAGAGGAGATTTATTTTAGGGAGAAATGATTGGTTAAGAACAAATTTGTTGATATATTTAAGGGATTTAAGCCGGTTGAATATTGTTATTTTATGGGTAAATATTATCTAAATGGGGATTTTTATGAAAAATACTGAATGGAAGAAATATTGCCATTTAAAGAGAAATGATTGGTTAAGGGGGTATTTATGATCTTTTTAGGGGGTTATATGTGGATGAATATCGATATGTGGGTAAAAAGATTGTAGAAATAATATTATTTAATGAGAAATGATTGGTTGATGGAGATATTTATGATCTTTTAGCGAGGAAATGATTGGTTAAGAAGAGAATTTATGATCTTTAAAGGGAAAAGGATCGGTTAAAAACAGGTTTGTTGATATTTTTAAGGAGTTGAGTCAGTTGAAGTTTGTTATTTTAAAAGGAAATGATTGGTCAAGTGATGATTTTATGATTGTTTAAGAGAATTTCAAAAAATTTGTTCGGTTGAATATATAAATAAGTCGGTGATTTTTATGAAAATAATGAGTATAGCTGAGAGTGGAAATATTGTCATTTAAAGAGAAATGATTGGTTGGGAGTAAATTTTATTATATTTAAGGGGGAAATGATTTGTCAAGAGAGGAACTTTTATTTTAAGGAGATTTTAAGAAATTTATTCGGTTCAATATCGAAATAAGTCGGTGATTTTTATCAAAAATATAGCTTGGGTTATTGTCATTTAAAGAGAAATGATTGGTTGACAGTAAATTTAATAATTTAGGGGGAAACGATAAATTAGGATGGGAATTTATGATATTTTTAGGGGTATTTATTCGGTTGAATATTGATGTTCAAGGATTGATACTTAGTGAAATCGATACATTTTTATTGGTTTAAGGGTTATCAAAATATATCAATAAGATTTTGGTTAATTTTAATGAAATTATTGGAATCTGAATAAAAAATATGAATGTTCTAAGAAAATGTTTGATTCATGTATTTATTTGTATTCAAGTATTTATTTGATTTTATTTTTATTATATTTGTAATTTAATTTAATTAAAAACTAAAATTGACTAGTATTTAATAATAAATAAAAAAAATGTTACCGATTACTTATGTTGTTATTCACAATTTTCTGAATAATTTAAATATTTATGATTATTTCCATGATTGAAGAGAAATTGTGTAATTAAATACTATGATCAGCCGATAACATATATTAATTTTCATTCAACAAGTACCTAGAACAATTACCTTACAATCTTATAAAATTTTAAAAAATGATCTAACAAATTTTTTCAATTATTTTACAACTTAGTTAAGTTTATTAATAATTACTATTTTTTTTACAATTTGATACTAAGTTGAAACTTTTTTTTTAAATGTTTTATTCAAAGTACTAACAAATTTTATTAAAGATATATCAAAACATGTCAAAAATTATAAAATTTTGGTCATTTTAATAAGTATTACTCAATAACTACTATTTTCTTGCCAATTTGCTGAAGGTCTTATTTTAAAATTTCTTCAAAGCTCTAACATTATTTACAAATTAATCAGTTTTATTTAACATCTTAAAATATTTTTCACAACTTTAATCAAATTCGATTCACATGCTAATCATAATTTAATTATAAGTATTATTTTTACAAAAACAAATATTTTACAACAATTAAACATACATATTTGCCTTTTTAGTGGATTTAATCGGTATCTATTAGTACGCAAGTACCTGTTCCATGTAGTTTTTTAATCTTTGTTAGAAATTTAACTTATTTAGTGGTTGTTCGATAATCATTTAATTTCTAGTAATGTGGTAGATGATAATTATTTTATCTATTAACTTTATTCAATGATGTTTAGAAACTTAAAAACCTAATAATTTTCAATATATATATATGAAAATTTATTTCAAGTAACGTGAAAGTAATATATGTTTTGTGTAATTAGTTTAAGAATATTTTTCTTATCAAGTTTCTTTTCACTATCAATTACAAACACTTATACTTACTAATTAGTTTATCATTTAGTAAACAACAAGGGTTGGAGTGAAAAGAACAGAAAATGTGTAAAAATAAATTTAAGTAATTTTTTGAGCTGTTAGCAATTAATTTATTTAGGGTCATGTGAAAATTAAATGAAAAGGTTGACATTCATCTTTGAAAATAACTTTTAATAAATGTTCATTGTTGTATGTAATTAAAAATATTACAAAAATAATAGAAAGATTTCAAAGCATTTAAATAAAACTATTAAGGTTTACAAAATAATTACAATAAATCACATACAAGACTGTAAACAAAGCAATAAACTTTTATACAGAGAAAATACAACAATTGATTGGGCTTCAATGAGTTTGATTAATAGTTTCTTGATAGCAACCAGTTAACTAAGCAATCAAACAATTTGGAGACATCAAGGATCGATAAAAGAGTGAAGAATTTAATAAAATTTGTAATTGAAATTGTACTTCTTTTGGTTGTTAAAATTTTTATGTGCTTTTATTTAAAGATTTCTTGGTTAGTAAACAATTTTTGATATTGATTTGTTCAGTTACTAGTTATTGATAACATATTGTGAGTGTGTGTATAGTGAATAACCAAGTATTTTAAGGGGAAATGATTGAGAGAAAATTTTATTTTATTTTTAAGTGGGTTAAGTTGGTTCAAATGGTAAATATTAGTTAAATAGGGAATTTTAATGAATAAGATACTCAATTATTCAATGCCTAGTATGTATATAGTGAGTTTTACAGTACTCAGTCATTTGTATACAGTACCTAGTGATTGTTGTTCAGTTATTAATCAATGGATTGTTCAGTGTGTATGAGTTATCAGTATTCAGAAGTTGATACCAAGTAAGTTAACTTTTTCTTTGATTGTTGATGAATTTAATATTAATATTATTATTATTATTATTATTATTTTGAAAATTTCATATTAATTTATTTTTTCACATGTTACTTTGAAAATTTTTTATCGTTATTAACATGTATAAATTAAAATTTAGGAACTTGATCCAATAATTAAAAATACGTTGGATTATTGCGCACCAGAGTTTCTCGCAACAAAAATTTACCATTTCACATGGATTAACATTGAAGAACTTCTCGAGATTCACTATGACAACGTTCAGGGATCTGCTGACCGATGTGTTGCGAATTGCATTGTTTGGAAAGATAGTATAAGAGTAACATGTTCAAATGGATGTCCATGTCGACACGATTTCAAACGTGACCAAACAATCCATATATTGTTGGCCGAAATGCGTAAAGCATATTACTCGGATATTTTTGATTTGAAATAAAAATTAATCTTTTTTATTTAATCTTTATTGTCAATAAAAATATTTGTATGGATTGAAAGTTTGTTATTTTTACATTGAAAATTTATCGATGATTTATCTTTTTTACATTGAAAAATTATTCTTAGACTTGGAATTAAATTTTTTAAAAAAATGTTAATAATAATAAAATAATAATAATATAAAATAAATAATTAAATTAAATAAAAATAATAATATTAAATAAATAATTAAATGAAAATAAAAAAATAATTATTTAATTCACTTCATTAAAACAAACAATTTAATAATAATATAATTTAAAAATAAATAAAATAATTGACTTGATTAAAATTAATAATAATATAATTAAAATATAAATAAATAATATTATTGACTTAAACAAATAATTAAAGTAAATAAAAAAAAAATTCATGATTTTTAGTCAACAGGCGATTTAATCCAATTTTATTTTTATGGGTTGTTAAGTATGAAAAAATATTTAGGCTTTTTATTCGATTTTTTATTCGAAAATACTCCTCAGTACGACCAATCATAGGCGATTTAAGCCAATTTTTATTTTTTAGGCTTTTTAATCGAGAAAAAATACTTAGCCTTTTTTAACGTGAATCAAAATTTTTTTTTAAATTTGAACATTTAAACAAATAATAAAAAAAATTCCTTCATTTAAACAAATAACTAAAAAAAAATTTCATTCATTAAAACAAATAATTAAAAAAAATTTTAAACCCCCCCCTCCCCATAAAAAAAAATTAGAGGGGTCTCTTTTTTTTCTCAAGCCAAATATCCACGGGACATAGTCCTCATATGTCACTACTGATAGGCTAGTGTAGGAACGTAAAGTCAAAAACATTTACAAATAGTTGAAGGATGTTATGTGGAGGATGAGAGTAGTGTTTATTAAAGTGACCGCAGAAGGTTGTAACCACTTAAAATCATGAGAAGTGTACAAGGAGCTAATGAACTGTGAATCAAATTTGAAATACAGGGAGTAAATAGACATACAGTGATTGAATAAATGAAATAGGAAATTTACCGAAAAATAAGGGCTGCTCAAATTTTTGAAAGATACTCTAATAAATAACGGGTAAAGATGACAAATAGATATAGGAATTATAGAAATAGACGGGTAGAGACCAGGATATAGAAAGATAAAGACGTAAGACCTTCCACCGGCAGTCAAAAACCCGAAAGTGAAAATATCGTGAGGAGTAGTTCTAGAAATGGAGCTCACCTGCTCATGAATTTCCAACCCCTATGTATAATACCAACATGGCAATCACCATGGGTACATAGGAGAACTAGAATAATAATCTTGATGGCGTTTAGGTGTTAGTCACACAAAAACCCTAGAAAAAATAAATTAAAAATCAATCCCATTCGCCAATATTTATTTATTATAATTATTAATATTATTAAATTAATTATTATTATTATTAATATATTTATTAAAAATATTTGGCTATTAATCCAGTATAGATATCGATTTTTTTTCGATTTTTTTTTCCTATTTTTAAATTTTATTAAATTATTTTTGTGGAAATCGCTTATAGTTATTTATTTAAATTTGTATTATTTTATAACCATGATTAACAAGAAAATAATTTCTATTTATTTAAAATAAATTTTATCAAACAATAAATTAAAATGATATAATATTTACATAAAGTAGAGATTATTTAATGTTTCTGAAACACTTGCTCCAATTGGTTGAATACTATTCAATAATTGAATTCGCACCGTCAAAATAAGCTTTACAAAATATAAATAAAAATATATTGTAAAGTTTAGCGTAAATCAATTTAAGATTAGATAAGTAAAGCATGCCTCAAATTATGTAGATCCCTTTCCGTCACATAAATAAGTAAAATAATGTAATAATTATTTCTAATTATAAATTTTAAAGTATAAAATTAACTTATATAAAATTTTACCTTTGAGCATATTATGCTCGAGAGAAGCATTGTTCTTCGATAATTAGTTGAAAAAAACTCCGTTATAATTGGCATGATTTTAAATTTTACCACATAAGATATTGAACAAGAAATATGAACAAAAGGACCCTTGAAAATTAGCAATTTAAATTTTAAAATCCTTAGTTTACATTTCATCTAACTTCTTTCCCAACGGGAAAACCAGACAAAATAGCCAAACCCAAACCGAAAATTTTAGTGAACATTGCTTTACATGACAAATAATCTTTCATTCTCGGGCTTTCCCAGTTGGCTAGAAATAATTTCATTTCAGGAATTCCTGAACCTCTGACTGTTGGATGAAAAATATGAACTATTAAAGTAGATAAACACATAAAAATTATTGCAGTTATGTATCTTGCATATCCAATTCCATCAATAACTAAATAATTAATAATTAAACAGAAATGTAAACATTCATGCTTTCTAATAAAATTTTCATAAAATGATCGAAGTTACTACTCAAAAAAGCCACAATTAGGGCTAAAATAATCGAGATGAGGAGTGGAATAAATTCATTTATCACTCTAATAAACAGACCAAAAGTCCAACTTCGGATATCTAATTTAAATTTCATTTAGGAAATTGTTTATGAATTTTTACATTCCACTTTTGTAATTTTAAATTCATCATAATCATCGGATTCAAAGTTTTCTTCGTTAACTATCATGGTAATATTTATATAGTAAAGATAAAAATGTATTATTAAATTATTTACAACTATCAAAATACAAAATTAATTATGTGTTCATAGTTTATACTTCGCACATAATTTAATGGCATTATTAAAAGAAATGTAATATAATTTTATTAATACAATAATCCATATTATTGGCAGTGTTATAAATGGCAGACAAATTAATTTTAAAAATTAAACCTTTCAAAAACATTTTATAAATTTTTACAAGTTTTTTGTATTTATTTTAATACGTCACATCATCTATAATGCTTGTAATTAATTAGATCAAACTAATATTTAAAAGACATGATTTTCGCTATACGATCTATTTATTAGATAACATCTAACTCACTTTTAATAAAATTAATTTCCATCATAAAATTAATTTCAATTTCATAAAAATACCAAACAATCAATTATTTAGAGACAAGATCATTTATATTTTAATAATACCAGTAGAATATGTTTGTCACAGTTCCCATTAATAATTTGCTTAATGTGTTATGTATAGAGTTTCAATCATGTACATTAGCCAATCTCCCAAGTTCCCTTAGTCATTTATAAATATTTGGTGAGTCAATGATTTGTTGGCGAATGGGGTTTATTTTAATTTATTTTTTTAGGGTTCATGTGTTACTCCCACCTAAACGCCATCAAGATTACTTTTATGTCCCTCCTATGTACCCATGGTGATTACCATGTTGGTACTGTACATAGGGGTTGAAAATCCATAAGCAGGTGAGCTCCACTTATAGAACTACTCCTTATGATATTGTGGGGCTTGTGGAATAACTGACCTTGAACCCCTGGCATACAATCTTTAAACCCTCCACTGGTTAATTGTTGCTAGGTAACGTTGGTAATGTATCCAATGGTTCTGAAACCGCCAAAGGTAAGCTGTATTTCTAAAACTGCTAAGGCCAGGTCTGCAGCTGGGTTAAACGAGCCACTGTTTGAAGGTATGTGCTCGACTTATACTTTTCGGTCCCTAACTTTCATATTGTATATTTTCTACATCCATCGGAATTCTAGAGTCTATTTATTTACAGCAAAATTAAACAAATAACTAGAAAACTATATTTATCATATTATTTATTAAAATATTCATTCTATACATCGTGCTGGGCACTGATGGGTCCTTAAAATAGTTTAAACTGTCTAAGGGTTACTATTCCCCACCCAGCGCCTACATAAGAATTTTAACCGCTAGTCACCCGTCAAAAATTGACGTTGGTACTGTGAACTAGTGGGTGGAAGGTTAGCAAAAGGTGAGCTCGTTTTCAAGAACTGCTAATGCTCTAACCCCCTCGGGTTCATGAGCTGTCCATATGTTGAGGTCTCGATTTTAGTGAGTCTCAACTTGCACTGGTTACTTATATAAATCAGAAGACAAAGTCAAATATATGTATATACTTTATTAATAAATAAAATTTACCAAATATTCCAAGATTCAAATTCTTTCAAATAGATACAAACTGTTTTAAAGCAATTGATAAATAAAAATTTGGTGCGTGTTGTATAATTGTTAAAATGTATGTCGGTGCGTGTTATGTGAATGCGTGCAAAAAATAGTGTAGAACGTTATCTGTTCGAATTTAAGATCTCAAAAAAGATTTCCTTTTTAAGATCACTTCTTTAGGTAAAATTTTAAGGGCAATTTGAATGAAAATTCTTCAGTATTTATACTGAAAAAAATATGTATTTGCATAGTAAATTTATTTATTTTATTTTTTTTTCCATGCGCATTTGCTTAAAATTTATTTGTTAAAAAAAATTTATTTATTTAATCTGTTATATTCAAAAATTATTTATTTATTTAATAAAGTCTGTTTCAAAAATTATTTGCTTAAAATTTATATTTCAAAAATTATTTATTTATTTAATAAAATCTGTTTCCTGTTTCAAAGATTATTTGCTTAAAATTTACTTTAAAAAATTTTATTTATTTAATCTGTTATATTTCAAAAATTATTTATTTAATGAATTTATTTTATTTCTGTTTGTTAATTTAATTTATATTGTTAGAAGTAGTAAAACCCAAACCAAAGATTTAATTATAATAATACAGCGTAACCAAGATAAAAATTATAATAAAAATAAGAATTAATTGTTCCAATTCCACACAGGATAATAAAATAATAGGTCTACCCAAAAATAATAAAAACATATAAAAATTGATTGTTCAAATAACATATAAAAATTGATTGTTCAAATTAAAATATTCACATCAAATTGTTATAATTAATAATTGTCATTGTTTGATACACAAGGAGTTGATTTGTCGGGGATAGATCGAATATTGATTTGTTCTGCTGGGATTAAGAGTCTGCTGGGATTAAGAGTTTGAATGATCTGCATATTAGGAATTGACATTGATTTTGGGATTCTGTATTTATTTGTTTTTATGCCCGTTCCTCAGCATATATGTTCACCCTGAACTTGCTAGGCCCCGCCTTGTAGTACTTGTTTAGGATAAATGTGGAGATGGGTCTACCCTCATCATCCAACACATAGAAGACTTCATGCTCTGCTTGATCGGTCCCCCTATCATCTATCTATCTAATTGATAATTTACCTAGTCATTTGCTCCTTTAGTATCCCCATATCCAACGACTTCAATTCATATCCAAACATCGATAGCAAATTCAACATTAACAAATTATAATTAAATTTAGGTCCTATAATATAATAATATTAAAATTTTTATTTTTTCAGATTAAGAATTTATTTCTAATTTTATATTTATGAAAGCTAATTTGAATTACAGAAAAGAAATCCTAATTTGCTAAATTTAAAAATAAAAAATTTTACTTTAAATTACTATAATATAATTTATAAATATTATAATATAATTTATAAAATTTTTCTGTAAAAATAAGATTAACTTTACTATAACATAAAATATATTATTTAGTATTACCGGCCACCGTTTCGATTCTCAAAACCCAAGGGTTTAGGATAAATTTAATTATATAGTCTTCTTTTATATATATGTTTTGTTTTTTGCTCGTCGCTTATTGTCATAGCAACGGGTCAAACAATCGGTAAATTGATTTTTAACCACTTTTAACTAAAATTTTATGTTTTTAGGTATCCCCGGGACCCCCAGGACAACCGTGGCTGTCCCCATCTCGTGGACATGTTCGCTAAAGTATGTTTATCCTTTTCCAATACATTATCACCATTACATTGTAGAGATTCGCTGCCTATTTCGTCCCGTACAAATTGGATTTTTCTTCTCTATTTTTATTGTTATATTTTTGAAAATAAAAAAGTTATTTGTTGTAAGTGTTATTTTACTTATATTTTTGGGCCAGAACACAAACGACCTTGTAAATGTTTAGATGAATCGGTAACACACATGCAAATATAACATGCAGATTTAAATTCAAACCTATTAAAACACCAATTAACCCTATCAAAATGCGAGGAAGAAAACAAATAAATATAAAATTACAAACACAAAAATAAATTAAAATAATAACAAAGCGCAACAAGATCCGCACGAAATAAATATAAACATAACACGAAAACCCAACGATTTTGACCGAAATTTGACAATTTATAAAAATGCGAGATTTCATGAAAATGAAACAAAAATCAAATAA
Source organism: Schmidtea mediterranea (assembly GCA_022537955.1). NCBI lineage: Eukaryota > Metazoa > Platyhelminthes > Tricladida > Dugesiidae > Schmidtea > Schmidtea mediterranea. The sequence goes on along the minus strand of CM039681.1, from coordinate 55,161,247 downwards.
TTTGAATTAGAAATAAGTCAATTAAAAATCTAAAGAAAAAATTGTCAAATAAAAATCTCAAAATAATAAAATTAAAGATTAGAATATACCAGAAAATTCCAAGGTCAAATTTTGTTTTACTAAATCAAAAAGAACACGCAAGGTTAGGGTCGTACAATAGGTATATATACCGATTCATTTTTACACAATTTTAATCAGTTTTTCCAACTTGAAACTTTAAAATCTATTTTACGATGTAAGTGAGAGTTTTATTTGAAAACTGTCTCCACGTCACATCCTCGCAACCTCGATAGAGCTCTGCTTGGGTGTCAGCGTGGGGAGAGCGATATATTTATGATTTTTTGAATTTTTGTTGATTCGATTAATGTAACGGGTAATTTATTTTTTGTCTTTTAATAAATTTTATAATGCATAAATTGTTTTTTAATTGTCGAAATTTTTCCGGCCCACAGCCAAGGACACATTACAAGTTATTAAAATCAAACATACTATTCGAATTCGTGTAAGTGCGTGGAATATCGCCAATGATTCGTGCCCGTGAAGACTCCGGCGTGCGGAACGCAGGGTTCGGAACGTCAATATTATTCCGTATAGGGGAAGAGAGGGATAAGGAAGTGGTCTTTTGGCTATTTCCTCGTCTCTCAATTTCCATAAACTCGACCTAAACTATATTTACACATGGCTCAAAATTATCACACGAGTAGTCCAGTGGGCACTCATTAACTATAATATGAACACAATGCGCATAAGGTCAACCAGGGGAAAGGTAACGGGGAATTAGAAAAATGAAATCGTTGCTATGAATTTAAATCAACTATAGATCCAAACTTTTACTATGAATTTAATACCACCATAAATTTCAAGCCATTGATATGAATTTAAAGTAGTCGTAGACATTTAGTGGTTGCCATGAACTTACAATAATTAATAACTTTAAATTAGGGTGACGAATTTAAATAGTTGTTATGAACTCAATAGGTATATTCTTAATTAAAATGAAATATAGTTATAAACGTTAAATTGTAGTCTTGTGCTAACATCCATAGAGTAATCGTTATGAATCTTGGTTATTATAGGCTTCTAATGCTGTATAGATAGTCGAAATCATTCGGGTTACTCTGAGGTTCCCGTAGCGGTTATAAACTACTAACGTTACATTGAGAGTCGATATCACTATTTAAATGAACGAAGGATAAGGGCGATAAAGGTTTCCCAAATATAGAAATCAGTGAAATTCCTAAATAATCAATATAATGAATTGGTAGGAAATTATAAGATCAATAACCACGAACTTCAGACAGACAATTAATAAGATGTATATAGTGCAAGGTCGAATAGACCCATTGGAGAAACGATTTGGCTGATTTCAATCACTTTAATACTTTAGATAGTAATAAAAAATTCAAAGAAAAATTTTAATAATAATTTTGAACGCCCGAGTTAACCAATGTGATCTCCACCGTCAGGTAAAAATAAAACAAGTAATGAAAGTAGATAGGCTTAGGATTTCTTTCAAAACCATACGAGTTAACGTTTAGTTTATTAAATAAGGTGTAGAGAGTTAAATACGGAATGAACGACTTACATTTTTGTTGTATTAATAGACAAAATTCCAGATCTCGTAATAGAACCGAATAAATTCCACGCGTAACTAACTCCGCTCCCATTTCCCACCACTCAAATTTAATGAATAACAACCTTCTAAGAAATTTTATTAAATAAAATTAAATAATTGAAATTCAGCAATAAAATAGTCCAGCCGACTTTGAATTACAATATCTCGAATAGATCCATAAGAAACACGCAGGGAATCCATAAAATAAATCCAATAGAGGCATCGGAGAAGGAGATCTCCCCGTTACCGCGGGATGTTGAGAAATGATACCTGAATAAAAATTCAAATCCATAATACAAGTTTATCTAGTCAATACCCGTTGGAAAATGTTTATTGATAAAATAATGCCGGAGGCCGGAAAGAACCATAGAGCAATTCCTTCTTTCACCCCCAATTGTCCCCTAGAAACTGAGATCCTGAAATAATCTAAAGAAAAAATTGTTATTGCGAAACCTAGCCGAATGAAACTTACCATGTAGCGCGTTAAGATTATGTAATTGTCACTGAAATTCAGATAAGTCGGAAACTAAATTAACCGGATAAAAATTAGTCAGGAAAATCAAAAACTTACCCTAAACAGCTATTCTGATTTTTATCGCCGACCAATTGATAGGCACAATCACATACGCCTAATGCGGCATCACCGAGCTTGGCATTTACATGAAAAAAAATCAATCAATATTGAGGTTGTCCTTCGCACACATTAGATGCAGAACGGGGTGTGGGATTTCGCACACCTACACGCACACACGGACAGATAGATTCCATAAGAAGATTCGGCGATGCCAATCATTTAGTAATTTTTAATCTTTCTTAATCTTTGTGAGAATATGCAACGAAACTTCGACCATGAGAACACTGCCAAGACGTCGAGCGAGGAGATAGTTCGTGGCCCGAACTCGCCGAATTGGGGTAAATAATGTTAATTTCATGAAATTTTAATTAAAGTATTAAATGTCGGATAACTATTCTTAATAACGATGTAAAAATTATGATTTTTAATAATCAAATTTGTATGACTTCGATAATAGTAAATTTTAGCAATTAATTTTAATGACAAATTTTAAACTTCGATGTTCAGGGCTTGCAACTATTAGGGATCGATTCATTAACGATGGATTTTGATGTTAATATATTAACTGTGTCAGGGGACTTCGAGTTTTGGAAATTAGTTCTAAAGCGATTATAAAGAATTTCAATTCATGACAGGAAATATTATAATCATATCAAAGCCGACTTTTAAATGAATGGAGTGGTATAATCTACAAAACAATTCTTATCCGAAACTACACTGACCTGAATGTTATCATGAAAATTGTGCGCTTCTAAATTATGAATCAGAGGCATACCATTCAAAAATCCATTTCGTTTATTTCTATTCCTTCTCGTGCACATTCACTTCAGCGGCTGTTCGTAGATACACTCAAAATTTTTTGGGTTCTGCATGGAAACGATACAAGTTAACTAAATTTACAATTCAGGATAATAATTTGGTTCATGTTATTTCGTAATTTTTACGATTTTATATTCAATATATAATTGCTTTGAAATTTTTATCCTTTACCATTTATGTTTTTAGGTGATTGAATATATTAAATTAAAGAAATTTGTTTATGGTTGACATAGTAAAATTAATTAGCTAATAAATGTTGAAAGTGGACGTTAAGTTTTTTACAAGTGCGTTTACTTATTTTTTTTTTCATATAGAAATTTTTATATTAAATAGTTGTCGACCAGTAAAATAAATAGTGTAATTTACGAAATATAAGCTGGTCACCCGTCGACGTATTCATGGCCCATACAATAACATTAGGGAGATTTGGTAAAATTAGAAAAGGTTAGGATGAAAAATTGGACTATATTAGAGATCTTAATCCTGAAACGATCAAACCCAGGGAGGATGACAAGGATTCTCCGATATCATTTTTCAGGAACTATCATAAGAATTTTGATTCTCTTTGACAATTATTGAATTTTGATGGCAACCCCATCTGATCATGTTTTTGTTTAGAAAAATCAGGACCCTTTGTTCGTGTTCCCACGCACGTTGCCGATCGGTGGAGACAAGCCTGGCAACGAGTCTGGCGGGAGAAGTACCGTGATGTGCCCCACCCGAGGGAGCCCCGAGGGGACGTTTTACGCCCATTGGAAAATAGTGGGAAACCGTTTGTGTTGGACAAACGGAAAAGCGGTCAGAGTCCGGCCCAGGAGATACACAATCATGCCCGATTCCTCCTCTCTCGGCTCAAAGATCATAAGAAACAAGTAAATCTTCAAATAGCCCGAGCCAGGTTATACCTTTCAAATGTAGAAGAAGACATAGGGGTCGTCAGAATTGCAGACACTGATGGCTATACGCCGCCACCCAGTCCCACGTTCAGTCATGCTGGCGGAAGAATGAAAGCTCGCATCGACGCTCATCCGATGCCCCGGGCCAGTCGCATCCGAAACACGAAGCGACCTGTCTTCGTGTACCCGGAGTACTCTGCCGACGAGGGGGTAGAGAGACATGACAAAACCCATCAATCCCGTTGATCAGTGGAATATGGATTTCCACTCTTGCCCATTACATTAATAAACTTAAATTTAATCTTAATAAATGATTTGTTATGTATCAAGACCTTTTCTTTCTTTGACGTAATATTAACAATTTGTATAATTCATTAAATAATTCAAGATTAGTAGCCAAAATTTGATAATATTACTTACAGAGATGGAATCGCTAGAAATTCTGAGGAAGGAGCTAGAACACTCCCGCAAACTCAACAAAGACTTTTACACCCAACTGATCAAATGTCAAAGGAAATTCAAGAAACTAAAGCCACATGGATGGAACCGAAGAAAACGAAACTGCTGTACCAACGACTCACGGTAGCCCAAAAAGGCTGGGCGGAGGAAAGGCAGTTAAACCAAAGCCTGAGGACCCAGGTGAAGGGATTGGAAGTGGCATTATCAGCCTGCCAGGAGGGAGCGGCAGTTACTTATCCCCTCGTTTTTGCTCCTGCCCAATTAGCATACCGAGAGACAAAGACAGATCCGAAACCTACACCAACGACAGATTCGAAGACTACCCCAAAGGCTAGTGGTTACCGACCCGGACGAAAAGAGCGGGCCAAGGGCCGAGCCGCTCGAATATTGAACAATACGCAAACGACTCACTAAAAATGCATCACTTATATTAAAACAAAACAAATGGCTACATATTTTAAAAAATATGTTATCGATATTTTAACGGTGGTTTAAAGAGTTCAATAGACTCAAATGATAAAAATTACGACATAAAGGGACCTGATATTCAAAGCGAGCACAAGTCTTCTATCGACAGCTCGTTGAACCCAGAGATCGTTCGGGCAATTACAGCATTAGTAATAGCGCTCACTTTTTGCGGACGATCTACCCACTCGAACACAGTTCCAACGTTGCTTAGCAACGGGTGCCGAGTGGTAACAAAGAAATATTTATATGGCGTTACCGGGGAAACCTCAACATAATTTAAACAAACATCAATACCCAGTAACCCATCAATATTAACAATAATTATGATTTTAATAACGTTAAATTAAGTAATAATAATATTCATATTAACAAAAATAATGATAATGTTAATAGCCATCATAATAATAATATTAAGAGGTTAATAATAATAATAATGATAATAATAACAATAATAATAATAATAATAATAATACTAATAATAACTTAATAATAATAATAATAATAATAATAATATCAGAAGCATACTAAAGGTAATTAATAAGTTATTAACATTAATGATACTATATAGTTTATAACAATAGTAATGCTATACTAATAATATTAATAATAATAATAATAACAATAATAATAATAATAATAATAATAATAATGTTGGGCCAGAACTATAATGGCCTTGAGAAATGTTTAAATGGATCGGTAACACACATGCAAATATAACATGCAAATTTAAATAAACCTATTGAAACATCAATTAAACCCTATCAAATATGAGAAAAAAGAGAATTAAATATAAAATAATAAACACAAAAATAAATTAAAATAATAACAAAACGCACCAAGATTCACACGATACCAACACAAACATAACAAGAAAACACAACAAATTCGACAAAATTGAAAAATTAATAAAAGTTCATGAAAATGAAACTTAAATCAAAAAATTTGAATTAGTAATAATTCAATAAAAATTCTAAATGAAAAATTAGTAAAATAAATCAAAAAATAATAAAATTAAAGAATAGAATTCACTAGAAAATAACAAGGTCAAATTTTGTTTTACTACATCAAATTTAACATTCGAGGTTAGGGACAGAAAATAGGTATAAATACTGATCCATTTTCACATTAAAACCGTTTTTCGAAACAGAAACCATTTTTCAAAACCATTTTGAATTAGTACTTTGTTTGAAAATCTATATTAAAACTTTAGGTGAGAAATAGTTTTATTTGGAGCTCTCTTTCCACGTCACATCCTCGCTACCTCGGTAGAGCTCTGCTTGGATGTTGGCGTGGGGAGAGATGCATTTTTATGCTTTTATGAATGTATTGATTGCAAGTAATTTTGTATATTGTCTTTAATAATAGATTTTATAATATTAATAAATTATTTTTATATATTTAATAAACTAAAATTATTCTGTCGAAATTTTTCCGGCCCACAGCCAACACATATTGCAAGATAAAAAAATCCACATAGTACAGATTTGTGTAAGTGCGTGGAAAATCGCCAATGATATGTACCCGTAAAGACTCAGCGTGCGGAACGCAGGGGTCGTAACGTCAATATTATCCCTATAGATGAAACGAGAAATAAGGAAGAAGTCTCTGGCTGCTTCCTCGTTTCTCCTTTCTGTAAAATCGACCAAAAATTATATTACACACGGCTCAAAATCATCACACCGAGTAGTCCAGTGGGCACTCATTAAATATAATATAAACATAAAGTGCGCCTAAGGCCTACTAAAGGGGAAGGGTACGGGGATAAATTAAATTGAAATCGTTGATATAGCTAACTTAAATTAATAATTTGAAATAAACTAATCATTGGCATGCTAAATTAAAGTTACAATAAAAATCATTAAATAAATAACTCAGTAACTCAATTAAGTTAAATTATGGATTATTGGGTAAAGACAAATAACTCATTGATTAAACTAAATTAATTCTTTTTGATTAAACTTAAAGGAATTTTTTAGTAAGAGTAAATATTTTATTGATTAAATTAGGTTAAGTAAAACGGTTATAGAGTAAAGATAACGTAATTCACGGATTAAGAATAAAATTTCCACCTCATTAATCTGATGATTAACTAATAGAAACTCCTTGATCAACAATAATTCGTTAATTAAACTAAAGGAAGTTGAGGATTAAACCAAGTCATTCATGGATTAAAGTTAAAAATAATTTGAATAAAAGTAAGATAATTTCTTTGGTAAAGATCAAGTAAATCTTCGAGTAAAAATAAAGTAAAACTGGATTCATTGATTTAAAAATATTGAGCTAATATTAAAGTAATTTCACGGATTAAAGTAATGGTTGATTAAACTAGTTGTAGGAGAAAATACAAGAAATTCGAGTAATGGAAATCAAAATATATTATTGATAAAACAATCCCTCGATTAGAATTAGAATAATTTATGGATTAGAAATAAAGTTTTCTTTAAATAGTACAAATTCAGGGACTAAAGTAAAGTGATTAAAGACGAAATAAATGAGTTATTACTTAAACCAAATTAATATAATTGCAAAAATCAAAGTTTAAGATGAGAGAAAAAATTTTTATTAACATTACATAAATTGTTCAATCACAAGAAGGCTTACTACCGATTTTTCTTTGAACAAATAAAATTCCACATAAAGAAAATATTCCAAAGGTATGGGATTGCATCTGCTTGAAAGCCTCGGTAGTCGCAAGAAGTTTCCTTAAAAATGTCAGTAAAATACATTCAAATTAATCAACATAATAACTTACCAGAATTTAGCTAAGCTTAGGCGAATCCGTTGATCAATAATTCTGAAAATGAAATGTAAATAATATAATTACCGGATATAAACATACCAAACTAAATCGTCTCCATTCAATCGATTAAACTGCAAACGACAAGATCCGCCGGAAATCAACAACATAGGATCATCGAATAAACACGTCTACGCACAAACGACTTATCCGTACCAACATCCGGCCCTGACATTCAAGATTTTAATCACATATATACTTGTATTGTCCGAAGGGGCACATGCAAAAGGGCCAGACCTGTGAGATAATATAAACCCTCTTATCAACAATCAATCGAGTAACGGAAAGTACCATTCACGTCTTAACTTATCAAACAGCAAGTCGCAAATCTGAGTAAACCTTTGACGACCCGAGATGTCCGTGAACCAATTTACATAGCACCAGAGTATCACTTGATTACTGTAAATTTTAAAAGAATATATAGAAAAGACAATTGGTGGAATATCGCACACCTAGTACTTATAGATAAACCGCCCATAATTTGCAATAAAAATCAAAATTAATAGAATTCGATAAGTTTAAAATTGGTTGAACACAATAGCAATACCCTAGTCCTCATTTAGTTGATCATTATAAATAAGCGGACGACTTAATCGAATCTGATCACGATGATATTTTAGACATGTCATTCGAACGAATCGCTAGTCAAGCAACTGACGAACAGGGTCAAGGAGGAGCTCCATCAACTACGGAAATTTTCAACGAGATTCAACAACAGTGGCCGTATCCCACTACTTGGCGGATACTAGGTTTCGAGAAGGACCCCTGTGGACTCGCTGGACAGCAGTATCCTGCCGCGGAGACCTACATGCATGCACGCAACCTCCTCACCCAATGGGAAAGGGTGCAGGAACAGGTAGACCTACAGGTGGTTAAGACGAGGATGTATCTCGCAAATGTGGAAGAAGACATCCTCACCGGGCGGATTGCGGAAGCTTATCCACCTCGCCCAGTCCGCGATACCCGACGTCCATATCCGGTGGTCACGCCAAAGAAGAACCTCAAGCGGCCGTTCAACGGAGGACGCTGATGCCCTAAAAACACGAATCATAACCCATATATTCACGTGATTAAAAATTTTTTTTTTGAAAAAAGAAATCTTTGTTAACTTGTCATTTCGTTTAATTGTTTGTCTGAGTGGACCCGTCTTTAATAATTATGTTTGAAATAATCATAAATACTAATTGCATAAATCCGTAGAGAAATTTAAAGATCTTTGTTCATTGTAGTAATGTCAACCAACCAAATCTTGCAAGCTGAATTAGATCGTGCAAGGAACGCTAATGCGGATCTCCTCAACCAAATCATCCAGATGACTAGAGAGGTTCAACAGATCAAGGCAACTTGGTTGGATCCGAACAGAATGAAGACATTATACCTCAGGCTAACCGCAGCACAAAAAGGGTGGACGGAGGAGCGACAGCTCAACCAGGGCCTGCGCACTCAAATCAGAGGATTAGAAGTCGCCTCAGCAGTCTGTCGGGAGGGGGAAGCAGTAACATACCCGCTCGTCTTCGCCCCGTCCCAGATGCCACATACAAATCCTCAGTCTACCAACCATTCCATCACTCCATCGAATAATCGTCGGCCAGGACGCAAGGAGCGTGCTCGACGCCGAGCAGCACAACCTCCAAAACCACCCCACTAACTCACGAAGTCTATATATTTTGTTGATTCAAATAAAGTAGTTGCACTTGTAGTTAGATTAGTTCCTAGATGCACTTACGTACAGGTATTACTGTGAACACTCGCATCGCGGTTTCAAACCATCTTTCTACATTCGATCATGAATTTTCTTACGCGTGGGACAGAGCTAAGCGAGCATAGGTCTTCTATCGACAGCTCGTGAACCCGAGGGTTGTCCGAGCAATACAGTACTAGCAATAATACTCAATGTTTGCGGACAATCCACCACTTGAACACATTTCCAACGTTGCCTAGCAACGGGTGCCAAGTGGCAGTTAGCATCATTTTGTATGGCGTTACTGGGGCAACCACAGGTTAATTCAAACAAATAACGAAACCCTGTAACCCACCAATAACAACAATAATAATAATATTTTAGTAATAATAATAATAATAATAATAATAGTAATATAAATAATAATAATAATATTAATATGAAAATAATAATAATATTAATAATAATAATAATAATAACAATCATATGAAAATAATAATATTAATAGTAATAATAATAATATGAAAATAATATTATTAATAATAATATAAATAATAATGAAATTTTTGGTAAAAATAATAATTTTAAATGTACAATAAAGACGATAATAGTACGAATGATAGTCGTTTTACGGGTCATAGGGTCATGGTCTCAGTTTTGTAGCATGAATAAAATTTTTACCTTTGACGAAGTAGTAAAATCTAGGTAAGATAACGTAAAATTTTGATTTATAGTCGAAGTCATTTTTGACTTTTAGGTTTAGAACGTAGATTAATTACGAATATTGATATTACGAAAAATCTGATATACAGCCGATTAAACTTTCTATTGTGATTAGTCTCGAAGTATAGTGTATATAGGTTAGTTAATAATTTTTTGTATAGCAATAGGGTTTTGTTGAATAAAATAAAATTCTAATTCTACTAACTACTAGTCTATATATTTTTCTTTTGTTGGTAACTTTTAAACTTTATATTTACCCTTTCCCAGGATCTCAACTCTGCTCTTTCGAGGGTTGGGCGATAGGATTTAGGAAGGGGAGAATACTGAACGGACCCGGCTACTGCCTTCGCCGCGGCTTCCCCCACTAACAACCGGTTCGATCCGGGGTACCGAAAAAAAAACAATTTTGATTTTTCTTCCTTGTGTGCATGTAGGCTATATTTTTGTAGGACACAAATTGGTTAAAGTACTTTAAAGTTAATTTTCTATGATGAAGGTTCGACAATAAACGATCTAGGTCGAAAGTCATTGATCATAAAAAATATTTCATTAAAGCTTCATGGTTTATAAAGATAAATAATGAAAAAGATAAAAATTATTAATAACTACTTCGTATTCAAAATAAAAACAATAAAATACAAATAATAATTACTTTGCTTCCGTAAACAATAAATTTAGAGAGTAAATAAAAAGTAATTAATGAGAGAGTAAGAGTGTTTTTTGTTCAACCAGCTTCGCCTTATATATAATGATTTTCGTGTGTGTGTTTTGATGCAGTAAACAAAGGAATTTCTAGAATATTCCAAAATTATAAAATTTTTTATTCTTTTCGATTTAAATTTAAATTTTTACATTTTTATGTATCAAATTTTTCATTAAATTTTTAATTATTTCTTTTTCTTTAAATTTTCTATTTTTATCTAATTTTAAATTTTCTGCTCAAAAACACACAGGCGTTATCGTGCTGGTTAAACAAAAAATGGGCTTTATCAGTTTTTGCCCAACATAAAACACTCCGGAGCCAGTTAAAATTGCTACCCGCAATTACATAATCAAGGTATTGAAAGAAATACTAGAAGAATAAGAAAACTTTACACTATGCACGATTACAGTCGTGACTTATACACATACATAAAATTGATTCATAATAGCATGCACAAGATTAAAAGTATCAATAGAGTAGTCTGATAATCAGAATCATAGTCAGATAAGATCAAAAGTATCATTATATAGTCTAATTGATCATCATATAGTAGGATCATTATAGTCTTTCTGCTCGTAGGTTGGGATTGATTTGCATTGGATTGGGTTTCGAAGATTGAACTATCTGGATCAGGTTTTATTGGATTGAATTATACTGACGAGGAAGATTAGGCTTTTTGGATTGGATTATGAAGGTTGTAACGTGAAGAACGAAAGATTGGGGAGATTCGATTATTGGATTGGATTGTATGGTTGTAGGTATTAGTGAATTTGAGTTTTGATATCAAGCTGGAACATTACATTGGGACAATCAATTGGTTTTATTTTTGAGGATTCAGTTTTGGGTTTACCTCCGATTCGGACCATTCAGTATCAACTTCTGGTTATATTTTTACCTCGCGGCCCATTATTGATCGGAGGATTCTTGTTAGTTCTTCTTTTCTTCGGTAGGTGACGGTTAATAGGGTTTTTAGGCTATCGATTTTTGCTGATTGTTGAGGGTTTTCTCTGATTTTGTTCTTTCTCTGTAATCTCTGAAGTTCCAGTATTTTTTCTCTCTTCAACCGGATGTTTCTCTGATAATTGATTCTCCACTGGGTGTGTTGGGTTAGTTTTCGGTCTTGCCGTTTGATGATTTTAGTTAGTTTTCGGATTTCTCTCCCCAGGGATCGTTTTTTCTCGTGGTTTTTCTCGTTTTTATTTTCCAGCTTTTTGAGGTACTCTTGGTTGACTTTGGTCTGTTCTTTGAGTCGGTAGGATTCGATTTTCAGTAATCCTCCAGTATTTCGTTTACTGTTCATAGGATTGACTGTCTTTTGATTTCATAATTTCTTTCTTGTTCTTGCTTCCATTTTCTTCTGTAAAAGTTTAACGGGTCTTCATTTAGAGGTTGAGGATCTCCTTGGGGTTTAGCTATGATTGTTGATGGGTTTATACTTGTCGCTTTGTTGTTGCATCTCCCTCGTGGGTTCCAGTAATTCATTTCTATAATATTTTTTGGATTAAGTATTCGGTTTCAATTAATATAGGTATTCATAAAAGTTTTATTTTAATTCAAAGTTTTTCTCAGTTTCGCAAATTGGTTTTATAGCTCCAGAATATGATGAAATTTTCTATGTATTACGATAACACGATAATATGATGGAAAACACTGTCAATATACAACATATTTGATAATGAAATGTACTCGTTGCAGGAAGAAAGTATTCGATATTTTACTATTAATACAATTATACCATCATCAGAAATTTTTAAATCTTTATACATATTCTCTTTGTTTTTTTTTGGTTTTTTTTTTACACTTTTATACACTTTTGACACTTTCAATTATCCATTATTTACACCCAGGTTTCGTTTTGGCCGGCGAAACCTCCACTGTTAACGGCAGCAGTATCATTGGCGGTTTATTTCTCAATTGCATTATTTCCGTCCATAGCTCTGCCGATATTTCCACTTCTTCAGCCAACAAACATGCCAGGTAATTTGCATTCTCCAATAGATTCTCTATCTTATTTTCACATTCTTTCAACATTTCCTTCCTTAATACTATCTCTTCATGTGCCTTTCGAAATTTGGCTTTCCAGCAACGGGCTTGGTGGCAAATACATTGAACTTTGTGTTCCAATTTCAACCGGTTTCTCTTTGCAGTTTCTTTGTCTGCTAACCAGCGTCGCCTCACATCCATATGCTCCTCCTCATAAAATTGTTCGGCTTCTATCTCTTGTTTCTCGACTTGAAATCTTAATTTGTGCTTTTGGATGAATTCTTGTTCGTACTTCCACTTCCAATTTTTTGCTTGCGCCTTTATGTGCTCCAACACTTTCTTTTGTTGCTCTTCCACGGGTTCTGGTACTCTAGTCTTTAGCCTTTGACCTCTTGCTTTACTAAGCTCCAATTTGGATTTTCCCCATTTTTCAGTAATGGCTTTGCAGCGGTCTCTTTCGCTATCCCATTCTTGCTTGTAAAACTTTTTATCATGGGCTTCTTGCTGCTTGAGCTTTGCTTTCCATTGCCTTGCTTGTCTCTCTAGCTGAATTGATCTGTGTTGTTCTTGTAGGCGAATTCTATTGTAGCTTGCCGTCAACATTTCTTTTTCTTGCCTCCACTCGTCGAGCAATTGTTGTTGATTTTCTCGGATCCAGTGGTTCTGCGTTTTTAATTGTTCCACTCGGTCCTGCTCCTCTTGAAGTAATACGGCTAACTGGCGACGTCTTGCTTCTAGCCCGCAGATGTAATCTTTCAGATCGTGTGTTTCTTGCTCCAGCTTTTCTTCCCTGGATTTAGCTGCTGCGATTTCCTGTTCGAAGGTCTCTTGATCTATTTGCTTGTAATTTTTTTGCGTTGCTTCTTTTACTTCGAGCTATAGGCTTTTTACTTCCAGTTCTGTTTCTCTGGCTTCTAGTCCTAGGCTTTTCATTTCTATTTCTAAAGTTTTTATATTCATCTCCTCTTCCTTGGCTTTGAATAATATTCCATAAATTTTTATTGCCATTCTTTCTGCTCCTAGTTGACGATATTGTTTTTCAATCTCGGCCTGTTGTCCATCTGGGTCTGTTTGGCTGGCTTGGTTTCTTTTTGATTATTCATTTTCTAAATTAGTTAATTTAAAATTGATTATCGTACGCGATTTCTACTCTATTGTATAATAATTCTACTTTTATACATCGATATGTTTACGGTTTTTATTGGGCTTATTTTCTGGCAATATAATAATTATAGTTTTTACAATAGGTATCATTCACATACAATTTACAGTTTATATACAAGATTGTTATGATCCTCTAAGAGCTGCTTTCTGTAGATTCATACTCTTCCTCAAGCACAGGAGGATTTTCCATTCGATCGTACCACGCTAGGATTTCATTTGTTTGTTCTCTTCTCAGTCTCCTTATTTCTAACGCTTGCCATTGACTTTGTCTGGTGACTAGATCTCGTTGAGTCTCTAATTCCGCAATTCTTTGTTGTTGTTGTTCAATTATGGCTACGTATATCATACTTCGATTTGTGATCTCGGTTAACATTGTCAGGGATTGTGTCCATTGTTCCCTGGATAGGTTTGCTACACGCGCTAGAAAATCGCACTGATCTCTCCATAATGATTCTGCTGATGTTTCATTTGAACTGCTGATTGAATTCGTTTGTAATTGGGGTGGGAATTCTGGTTGAGGTTGCGCTGTTCCTATAATAGTTTCGACGAATGGTCGTACTTCGGCTTGATGTCGGTGATTTCCTTTAGATAGATCCATTTCTGAAGATTTTCAATGAAGATTACCGTAATTATCCGAATATAAGACGCTTTTTTTCATCACTTTTGGGGATGATAATCGTGGTGCGTCTTATACATGGGTATAACAGGAAATATTTTTTCCTACTCAGAAAATTTTCTGAAAATCCGGTATGGGCAAGGGAAATAAAGTATAAATTAATACAAAATGTTTATTTTTAGTTACAGAAAGTTTTTTTCATTACAGAGACCATTATTTTGATCTTCACTTTCCATCAAATTCTCAATCTCAATGGACTCGTCCACTTCTCCAAACATTAATTCATCTTCCATATCATCAATATCATCTTCCTCATTCCCTACATCAGATATATCGTCCTGCCAAATAATATCGTCTTCTGATCCTTTGTAGAGGATCTGCACTCTTTTAAAGTATTTTTATTTTTTCTCCAACGCCTTACATTAGCTTCACTGAGTCCATATTCTCTAGATGCTCCTCTATTTCTGATACGTTCGGCTGCTTCAATTACCTTCAATTTGAAACCTGTCGTATAACTGCAGCGTTCTGAAGACATTATAGGGAAATAAAAATTTAAATTTGAATTTAGGTAACTGAAATTTTAATTTTAAACAAAAAATAAATTTAATAATAAATTTAATGTAAGGTAATAATTATACATGCGTCTTATATTTGGGTTACTTATATTTTCTTGAATTCAGTCAATTTTTAATGACGCGTCTTATATTGGGTGCGTTTTATATTCGGATAATTACGGTATATTAATTTAAACTTTTTTAAACTTTATACATCAAGGTTCATTTTTATGCCTTCACAATATACAATATATACTTTTATCTTATTATTTTATATACAATACTACTTTTATATAATATACACTATTTACACGGTCTCATCCTCTCATTACACAAACGTTTCTTGGGGTCTCATACGTAATTGTCGTATGTCCCCAAATCTCTCATTAGTAAGTTTGTACACATCAATCTCACTGGGCCATCCTTGTGAGGCTTCTATTATTGGCAACTCTTTCATCCACAATCCACTTGAATATTGGCTTTGACTAGCTACTTCGTCATATTCATTGTTTCTTCCAGTCTCTGAACGTTCTAACGTGATATCGTATTAGAATTTTTCTACCACTGGCCATTTTCTTCGTCTACTCGGTTTTGGTTTGCATTTTTTGATGACTTTCCACTGCTGAATTAATATTAGCGCCATTATGATGCTTACTACTGTGAAGGTTATCCATATCATTTTGATCGTTTCGTCTGTTTTCGCTGATTTCGTTGATTCCGTTATAGTTGTGGTTTCAGTTCTGATCTGAGCTTTTCTGAATGCTTTGCGGAGTTGGTGGGCTTCCTCCATTGAAATATGTCCATCGTTTCCGTTAATGTTTTTCCTTGCTCGGTTGGTTGCAGTTTCAATTGTTGTTGTCCTCGTTTTATTTCTGGTTAAGTGTTCCGGTAATATTATCGATTGTTTATACCTAGTCACTTTTTGACATATTGGTTTGTTTCGCTTCTCTTTATACACGCATACTCGATAGATTCCACCTTTCTCTCTTGTTAACAGTTGGTGTTGTAGATACATTTTATCCCGTATTTTCCGGCATTCGGTTTTAGTTTTCTGACTCTTCTCTTCTCTTTCATCCCTAATGCATACTTTAGTGATTCGTCCTCCGAATAGACTTCGAATCATAATTACATCATATCTTTCCTGATCTGGTACTACCATTATTAGTACTTCTTTTCTGGAATCTCTTATTCTAGACAAGTTGAGATCTTGTCCTGTTTGTGCTTCTGCTTTCTGGTAATAGCTTTCTGTACCTTTGATAGTAGTTTCTCTGGGTTTTCTAGTCGAGTTGGTTTGATTTCTGGAATTTCCTTTTCCTTTAAGTGTTTTCACTGCTACACATACCACGTTTCCTTTATTTCCTGCACATATCACGTGCATTGAATCCTCTGCTAGATTACCCCATAAATATGGTTGTTTCTTTTTTAATCGCATTGACACTCATGTAGTTTCGATATTTCTCATGCATATTTGATCTACTCCTCTGTCACCATTACTGTTCATAAGTACATGATTGATTCCTGGTATAACTTGAAATTGTACTCCGTTTGTTACTGCCATAATATCTCTACAAATATTATCTTTTATTTCGCATGACGCTTGTTCTCTTTCCTGAATGGTAAATTGATCATCATCGTTTATAATAGTGAAGTTGCAACTAATTCCCGAGTTTTCTGTTAGACGAATACATATTCCTTCTTTATTATTGATCATTTTCAGAATAAAAGCTCCGATTTCTCTTTTGACATTTTCTTTGATACTCCAATCTGATTTTGCAACAGTTTTGATTATTTTTGGTATATTTTCTCTGCTCAAGGTCTTGGTTGGCTCGCATATCATGTCGTTTACGTTTTCTACACAAATTAGATAATTCATATTTTCAGCTAAATCGTCCCATTGATATTGCTGATTTTTATTTAGTCTCACTTTTCTACATTCCTTTTCATTATCAATACAAATTTGGTGGATTTGCTCGTTTCCTATATTCGTTATTTTTATTGCATCCACACTTGTTTCCGCTTGAATTTTTAATTTGTGTTTCTGTTGCGTTGCAGGAGTTGTGTTGATTGCGTTTTCTTCGTTCTTTCTTATTTCACATTTGTAGCTCTTTATGCTCATTATACAAATTTTGTACGTTGAATTTTTGGTTGTATCCTCGAATACGTAAGTTTGATTCTGTTTCAGATTCCATGTTTCACAATGGTAGGTTATCCGTTCTGATGTTATACAAATCATATTAATTTGTCGCTTTCCAGTATTCGTGATTATTATTTGAGTTTCTTTAACTTCGATTGCCATTTCTAATTTCTCATTAGGGAATACTTTTGCTTCCGCTAGATTAATTGACGTAATTAATATTAATAATCTTTGTAGTAGGGTCTGTCGATTTTGATTCTTTTGTAGTTTCACCGTCTGTTTTTCATCGTTTATAATTTCGGTTGATTTCTGCTTTTCGTTTTCTTTTAAATCTGATTGTGGTTCCTTTTCGCTGAATAATTCTGGATTTTGTTTCTCGTTATCCTCGGTGTCTCCTCAATACCCTTTTTATTTCCGGATTAGCCAAAGCTAGTACATCTGATACCAGTTCATTTATCCACTACGTTCCCTGCTCTCTCGTTGGCATTCTGCGCTGCACTTGTTTTGCCACTTGGTTGAGTTTCTCCAATTTTAATTTTGTGCTCTCGTTTTGTAATTGTTCTTTTGATTTTGGCTTGGGTTCCGTTCGATTTACTTTTGGTCTGACTCTCGACTTGCTATCCATCATCGTTCCGGCTTCTTTTCGATCTGGTTGTCTGTTGGCTAGTTTTCCCGATGTCGTAGCTCCTCTGTCAGCAATCCAATTACTCCATTCGTCCGCAGTGGGCATATCTTTGCTAATCGCTTGTCTGCTTCTGTAGTTTCAACTGGTTCTCTCTGTGCCCAAGTGAATCCTTCTCGTTCATCAGTTGTCTGGTCAGTTTCAGTATTGTTTGCGAATAAATCTCCCGAATTCTGATTCGTTGTTTTCCCTGCTGCGTTCATGATTTCTTCCAGATCGGTTATTACATCGTCGTCTTCGACTGATTCGATTATCACTTCCTCTTCCACATCTGGAGTTTCTAAGCTATCTCTATTTTCTGGTGATTGTATGATGATTTTCCGTTTTTCGCCTTTTATGATTATTTTCTGACCTGCAATTTTATTAACAGTTAAAATATTACTTATTCTCGGCTTGACTGGAGTGACTCGAATTTCCAACTCATTATCTAAAGATCTCCCTTCATATTGCAAATGAAAAGGTAATTCGTATGGCATTTTAGCTTTTATCTCTTTGATCTTTGTAGTGACATGCTCCTCTCTCTCCTCGGTTTCTATGTCTGGGTATTGAATTTTTAGTCAATATTTTTCGGGTCTTTCCTCTGCCCATTCCATATGCTTCCACTTTCAAATTAATCCATCGAATTGTTCTGGATACCAAGAGTAAATTCGTCGGTACTCCTCGATTTCTTTAACCAGTGTTCTCAAATTTTCAATTCGTTTACATGATTCTATTATCCCTTTGCTAGTTCAACGACTCGTCTGTGTTGATTTTTTGCACCGGTTCTCAGAATAGCTTTAAGTTCTCTGCATTTTTGCGTCTCTGCGAGTGCAGTTAATTCATTTTCGATAAGATCATCCATATCCGTTGGTAGAAATTTTGATCCTGGAATTCGTTTCTCTAACACGCAAATTCTTGGTAAGTCTAAATTTTCGCTTTCTATTATATCGGTTTCTCTTTCCACTTCGAGGGTGAAGCTAATATCATTATTTTTGATAAAAATTGACTGTTCGCCTGTTACTGATCTTTGATCGATAAATTTTGGTGATCCTGATGCGATATTTTCGGTACTTTTCGGTTTCTGATAGCATGTGCTTTATTTATCTGGTTTATAAGTGTCACAGTGACATCTTTAGGATCGTCCAGGTGCGTTGAGCGAAATAGTTACTTTTTGACTAAATAGCCACGATAATTTACTGTAAGTT
The DNA here is from genome assembly GCA_022537955.1 of Schmidtea mediterranea. Classification (NCBI taxonomy): domain Eukaryota; kingdom Metazoa; phylum Platyhelminthes; order Tricladida; family Dugesiidae; genus Schmidtea; species Schmidtea mediterranea. Next base: position 55,142,195 of record CM039681.1, on the reverse strand, counting down.
ATTCCTTTGCAAATAATGAAAAATACTCCCACATGAGTGTTTTTCCCCACTCCGTCTCCATTTGGATACACTTTCATTTTTAGTCGATAACCTCCTGGTCTCGTAAAGAATTTTGGACTTGATATACTTGTCACTTTCCCTTCCTTGGCTGCTTTCACTTTCTCATGCCAATCTGTAATTTTCCATTTGAATGGTGCTAGCCACTTTTCCTCTCGTAATTGTTCATCTTCTTCTGGTAGCCATTCTAGTTCATCCATATAAAAAGGAGTTTTATCTTTACACAGTTCATCTGGAATCTCTTTCAACAAATCTTCTGATATTTCGTTCGGAATATATTCGGTCTATTTTGGTAATACATTTTCTTGTTTTAAATCCCAACGAGCTAATTCCTCCTCCCATGTTTAAATCCACGGCATTGGTTTACAATCTCTATCGTTTAAAAATAATATTTTCCGATATAATTCCTCGTCTTCTCTCCACACGTTGTATTTTTCCAATATTCGATCCATTTTACTTTTCAATTTAGTCTGGAATTCTATTATTTTACGCTCCTCTGTCTTCTCGTCTTTGATTCCACCCTTTGGCTCGTCCATCGATATGACCTTTATTGTTTGTCCATCTTCCCATATTCCTAGACTGTATATTTGAGTTTGATTGCTTTCCTCTAAAAAATTCTCATTGTACATTAATATCACATCCTCCATCATTCCGTCGTCGCTAGTTTCTCTCACTTTAACCAAAATTTGTTGATCGATTATTTTTATTAAGTAGGTAGTTAGGAGCTTACTGGAACATAAAAAAAAACATAGGGGGAGGGGGGGGGTATGTAATAGCGGATTAAATTTCGGATTATCTTGATTACATAATGATGTAATCAACTTAATTAATTTTGTGTGTATTAATTTTTTTTAATTAAATTTTTGTGTGTATTTTTTTTCGAAATTTTTTTATAGTTTTTGGCGCGATTTTTTTAAATTTATTTTCGAATTTATTTTCAATATTTTTTAATTATTTCTAATTAAATTTTTTAAGTAATTTTTTATCAATGTAGTTTTTATATAAGATTTTTAAAATATGATTTTTTATATATGATTTTAAGTAGATTTTTAAGTATAATTTTATCGATGAATTTTTATATACGAATTTTAAAGATGAAATTTTTTCAGTATAATTTTTAAAATATAATTTTTCAAAGTAATAAATTTTTAACATAATTAAAAATTTTTTATACAATGTTTGTTTTCGGTATATTTTTATCGATAAAATTTTTTATCAATTATTTTTAAGATAAAATTTTTTAGTATAATTTAAAATATAATTTTTCAAAGTAATAAATTTTGAACATAATTGAAAATTTTTTTTATACAATGTTTGTTTTCAGTATAAATTTATCGATGTTTTTAGTTTTAATATAAAATTTTTAGGATAATTTTTACAATAAGATTTTTTATACAAGGTTTGTTTTCGGTATAATTTTATTAATGTTTTTAGTTTTAATATAAAATTTTTAGGATAATTTTTACAATGAGATTTTTATACGTTTTGATTACGATCAAAGAAATTTAGCGTTATCAAAATAATAATAATAATAATAATAATAATAATAATAATAATAATAATAATAATAATAATAATAATAATAATAATAATAATTCAACCAATTAAAATCTTTATAAAAAACAATAAACACACAAAATAAACTCGTAAAAGATCAAAATTTATTTACATCATCACAAATCTGCTTATAGTAAGCTCTTCTTAGCTCAGCCAACAAAATATGTACAACTTCCTTCTTCTTGTAGTCTCTGCAGCATCTGCATCTAAACGGACAAGTCAACATTGAGGGATCTGCACAAACAATACAGTCGTCTAAACATTTCAAACCAGATCCTTGAATTGATTCGTAGTGCATCCGTACAATTTCTTCGATGTTGATTCCTGTCATTTGATAGATCCGTGTAGCCAAGTATTCAGGAGCACAATAGGAAAGTTTGTTTTTCATATTCGGAAAAAGTTCTTCCATCTTCATCAGAATTGTTTCGAATACGTATGCTTCTTGCTCGTCGATCATTTTTAATTTTTACAATCGTCAGAATTCAATCTATTTAAACACAATCATTGCTTAATAAATAATCTAGTATTTCTTCGTCGGTATTAAGATTATTAATTTTTGATTTTATAAAGTTAAATATTTCTTGTACTAGACTGTTGTATTGCAGTGTTTTTATCCCCATGACAACAACTTTTCCGCTTGCAAATACATTTACACACAGTGGATTATACTTGACAAGTCTCAATGCAGGAAACAGTTCCGGTTCGTAAATGTTTTCTGTTTTTGTGGACAAATCATACAAGTTGATTCGACAACACATGTCAATATTCAAAGATAATGATTGAATTTGTAAATCTTGAATCTGATATTTGAGATCTCCTTCCTGTAATGGTCTTTTACAACCCATTACTCTGCATTTTCCGCTCATGAAGAATAAGATTGGATATTTTCCACTTCTATCAACTACATGTTGTGGTTTTCCGGTCGGGAACTTCATTCCAGTTACTTCACATCTGCCTCTATAATTTATATTACTAATCATTTTCCAATATCAAAATAAATGAATCAGTATATCAAATTATAAACAAATTAAATTAAATTAAATTAAAATTAAATGGAATTAAGAAATGATCCAGTATATCAAATTGTAGGACCTAGTGGGAGCGGAAAAACTTTATTTGTATGTAATTTATTGCAGTCAAACATGTTCAAATATAAATTCAGTAAAATATATTGGCATAGGGGTGCAGACGAAGAACATGGATTGACACAAAATCAGTTTTGTAAATTGAAAATGATAATAGTTAAGGGATTTGATAAAAACTGGTCGTCTAGGTTACGTCGAGGCGATGTAATAATTATAGATGATTTGTATCAAGAAGCAAATAAGGAAAAAGATTTCAATAATTTGTTCACAAAAATCAGTAGACATTGTGGAGTTACTGTTATTTTCATAACTCAAAATTTATTTCATCAAGGAGGAAGTCATCGAACTCGTAATTTAAATGTTCAATACCTAGTTATTTTCAAAAATCCTCGCGATCAAACGATTATCGATTTCTTAGCCAGGCAAGCCTATCCAAACAATAGAAAATTTTTAATTGAATCATTCCAAGATGCTACAAGCGTTCCCAATGGATATTTATTCTTTGCTTTACACAACAATGTAGTGACGATTTACGTATCCGAACAGATATTTTTAATGAAAAAGGGGTTACGATTTATAAACAAAATTGAAAACAAATAAATGATTATCAATCATGTCATTTAAAAAAGTACTTGTCAAAAATCAAATTCAACCCAAAAAAGTTATTCGTAAAACAAAATCAAAAGTAAAGAAGAATCTAAAAAAGAAGAAGATTTTAAAAAAGAAGTGGATCAAATTATAAACAATAATAATTAGTTGTAATTAGTAAACATGAAATTTGAACATAGTCTACCATATTTCAATGCATTGGTAAAGGCTCAAAATAATAAAAGAATAGCAATTTTACAAGCTTTCCCTTCATTTGTTATCGACGATTTGCTTGAAGTTATTGTAAATATAGTTCGAGGTAATGTCAATATTAGTAAAGCTAAAAGAGTGGTATTACAAAGACATAAGAGATCCCTTTTATCATTGGTAAACACTAAAAATAGACGTTTAATGAAAAGAATAATGTATAAACAAAGGGGTGGGTTCTTGGGTACATTAATTCCTATAGTTTTATCTGCAATTAGTGCAATTTCATCACTAAGATCTTAATGAGTTTACAATACTCTAAACCAGATAAAGTTGTCCATATTTTAACATCTTGTTGTAATAATGAAGGACCAATTAACCAAAAATCCACTCAAAACAATCTGGACAAATCCAAAAGATCCAGATGGTTTTGGTGGTGTAGAAAAATTAACAAAAAGAGTGATTAATTCTAAAAAAGAGACTCAAAAATGGTTATCAGACCAACTAGCATATAGTTTAAATAAACCGATGTTGAAAAGATTCCCAACCAGACCATACAAAACAAGAGGAATCAATGATTTGTGGCAGAGGGATTTGATGGAAATGATACCTTATTCGAGAATCAACAAGGGGTACAAATATATTTTAACATGTATTGATGTTTTCAGTAGATATGCCCGTGCCATTCCAACAAAAACTAAATCTGCTAATGAAATGGCCATTGCAATTAAAAAATTATTTAAAGACGGACAACCTCACAATCTACAGACTGATTTGGGTAATAAATTTAATTAATTATTTATTTTAATGTATTTTAGGTAAAGAATTTTATAATAGCAAAGTAAAAGAAGTTATCAAAGCCAATCATTACTCTATATTCTCGCAATTCAAAGCTTGTTATGTGGAAAGATTTAATCGAACTTTGAGAGAAAGATTGAAAAAATACTTTGTGCATCAAGGTAATAAAACTTGGATACATGTTTTACCGAAAATTATTTTTAGTTACAATCATTCGCCTCATAAAGGATTAAATGGTCTCAGACCTGTTGATATAACAGACACCAGCAGAAACCAATCATTAAAGAAAGAAAAAATCAATAAGCCAAAATACAAGGTTGGTGATCATGTAAGAATTAGTAAAATCAGTACTTCTCCGTTCATCAAGAATTTTGACAACAATTGGAGCGATGAAGTATATGTAATAAAGAAAATAGATACAAAACAGAATTCAGTAATGTATTTAATAGCAGATCATGAAAGTAAAGAAATTAGTGGAAAATTCTACGAACAAGAACTTCAAAACATTCCAATCCCAACAATATTTAGAATTCAAAAGATTTTAAAAACCAAAAATGTTGGTAAATATAAACAATACTACGTCAAGTGGCATGGATACGAAACTCCAACTTGGATATCCTCATCTCAATTGATTAAATAAATATTATGAAAGAAAACCAGTTTTATATGATTTTACCTAGTAATAGTTGTCCACTTATTTATCCTAATAACGAAGCTAGTAATTTTAATGTACAAGTAAATTCTGTCTACTTGGATGGTGAATGGGAAGTTGCATTGATAGATTTCACTTTTGTGTATAATCCTTTTCCGTATTATAGTAATTCTTGTATACGTTATGAATCGGTAAAGAGTGGTAGTGAAATAAAGTATTTGAAAATAAATAATCAAAATCATACTTATGAAATAATAAATCCAAAATATACTCCAGATGTTGACATGTTTATTGAAAAATATGAGAATTTGATTATTGTCTGTCCACATGTTCCATTTAAAGTAACATTCCCCGATATTCAACATGCGTTTAGTTTTGGACTAAAATCTACATCAATCATTTGTGAAGAGGATCATTGTCGAATAAAATTACCAAAATTTACAGATGATGGTGTTATGGAACAATTTGGGATAATAATAAGTTATGAAGAAAAATCAAAATTTGAAAAATATTTTGAAGATAATTTATTCATAAACACTTTATCGGAATTACAAGGTCATTTGTTGTCATTTAATCCTTCTCCTTTTAAAGAATTAATAATTCAAGATAATGAATTGGTCAAAATAACACTTGCAGATGACATTACAAATATATCTTTTGACACAAACTTAGCTAAATCTTTAGGATTAAAGCTAAGTAACTTTACAGGCACTATACTAGGCACTAAAATTCCGAAATTATTACATCATCATCAACAAATGTTCATTTATTAAAATATTATCGAACCAATAAATGTTGGTGATGTTAGAGTTCCACTATTAAAATCAGTTTGGATTAAAAAATATGATCAAGGAGAAATTGTACAATTAGAAATGAAGAATCCAACGTACCTTCCAGTATCGTATTCAACTATAAACATCATTGAAATAAATATTCGAGATGATAGTGGGAAATTAATAAAATTTAGCAAAGATACCAAGACACATTTATCGTTACATTTTAGAAAAGTAAATGAATAAAAGAGATTTTTACGTGAATTTACCCAGTAATAGTTGTCCACTTACATTTCCAAATAATGAAGCTGGAAAGTTTAATGTAGAATTTCCAAATCAGATTTACTTGGATGGGGAATGGGAAGTTGCTTTAACTGAATTCACTTTTGTGTACAATAATTTTCCATTTTATAACAATTCTTGTATCAAATATACCAAGAGTACATTACATAATAGTTATGAATATTTTTATTATATTGAAGGAAACTATACAATCAGTCACAACTCTACATTTTATCTGATATATATTGACAATAAAATTTTGAACATTAATTGTAAATATTTTCCATTCAAAGTAACATTTGATAGTATTGAAGAAGCTAATTGCTTGGGATTTAATAAAAAAGAAGTAGATTTTAATGATGAATTGAATCAGATACGTATACCAAATAAAAAATCAAAATTAGATACTATACGATTGACTATAACTTATTATTATGATGTAGAGTATACTGAGACATTTAAAGAAAATTTATTCATTACTGAACTTTCACAAGTCACTGATCAGTTAATGACATCTTATCCCCATCCTTTCAAGTCTTGTGAAATTAAACAAGATCAACTTGTTAAAATTGAATTGGAAGAAGATGTTAAAAGTGTTAAATTTAGTAAACTGTTGGCTCTTAGTTTGGGATTAATTGAGGAATCTTATAATGAAAAGATAATTGTTGGATCAAGTTTACCGACTATAATGCAAAGAAATATACAAATGATGATTTATACAAATATTATTGAACCAATTCTTGTGGGTGAATTAAGTGTTCCCCTTCTTAAATATTTTTTGGATAGAAAAACATAAAAAAGAGGACCTTGTTCAATTCATTGAGAAAAATCCAATCGTATATAAACAATATAGAAATCAATATTCGTGATGATAGTGGAAAATATATATTTGGTAAACAAGACAAAACTTACTTGACATTACATTTCCGTAAAATAAATGAGTAATCCAGACATTGTAAACTTTTATAGCACTCATCAAAATGGTGGGGATTTACCCAATTTTGTAGGTAAACAGTATGGATCTGGTTGGTTAAAAACAATTGGGCGATTTGCACTACCTATTCTTAAACGTATCGGAAATTTTGGTATGAAAACTGCTAATGACGTAATAAATAATAATGCACAACTCTTACCTGCTCTAAAATCAAATGTAATATCTGAAATTAAAGATTCTATGTCCTCTGTAATGGAACACTTACCTTCTGTTATTAACAAAGTTTCTGATGTATTTAATAAAGAACAAAAAGGTGGAACAATTAAACGTCGAAAAATTATCAAGAAACATATAAACAAAAGAATGAAAGGATACGGAACTATATTCCAGTCATGATTAGTGCAAAATCAGAATTATGCATCTTTGATAGACCATCTCCTCAAGCGGTAATTGAAAATGGTTCTTTTGAAGATATTTATCCAGTGAATTCAATTACAGATCCAGTAAACACCTCAATTCAATTTTACATTAATAGCTCTCAAACCGAATACTTGGATTTGAACGATACATTACTCTACATTCAAATGAAAGTTGTAAATAGCAATGGGGAAAATTTATCTAATGAATCAGATGTTACTGCAAACAATTTCTTTTTCCAAACTCTTTTTAAAGATGTTGAAGTAATTTTTAATTCTACTAAAATTGAAGGAAGTAATGATGTATTCGCACACAAGGCAATGATTGAAACTATTATTAATTACAATCACGATACAAAACATACTTGTTTAGGTGGAATGGGTTACGATGAAAATGACACAAAAAGAAAAATTTGGATTTCAAAATCAAAACCAATCAGTGTTTGTTCCCCACTTCAATTAGATTTCTTTGATCAACCAAAATATTTATTACCTGGTGTTAGTGTTCAAATTAAATTAACAAGATCCAATACTGAAAGAAGTTTAACATGTACAAAAATAATTCCACAAATAATATTATTAGATGCAAAGTTGATGGTTAGAAGAGTTCGTGTTGAACCGTCAGTTTTAGCTGGTCATCAAATTGGGCTTGCGAATAGAAATGCAATTTATCCAATGAAAAGTAAGGAAGTTGTTCAATTTTCATTGCCAATGGGATCATCTTCATTTTATAAGGAGCAAATATTTGGTGATAGGCGACTACCAAATTTTATTCTTGTTGCTTTCCAAGGGAATAAAGGATATGGAGGATCGTATTTGGAAACATTTTCAATATTTGAACACTTTATTGTCAAGTCTTTAACATTAAGTAAAGGAAATGATTATCGTGAAAAATATAGTCAAGATTTTGCCAATGATAATTATAGTTCTAGTTATATGCAAAGTATTGTTAGGAATATGGGTTATCTTAATAAAAATATGAATTGTGGTATTACCTTGTCAGACTTTAAAAATAAATATCCCTTTTTTACATTTGTATTGGCACCTGATTTTGATCTTAATCAAAGTCAGTTACCTCAAAGTGGAAATTTACGATTGGATATAAAATTTGAAAATCCATTAACAGAATCTGTATCAGTACTTGTATACGGAGTATTTGAAAAAGAAATTCAAATCATATCAAGCCGTACAGTACTTGTTTGACAAACATTGTTGAACATACTATAAACCAATGAGTTATTAGTTATGGTTAAAAATGAAGTAAGTATTTTAATTAATTTTGTTAATTTAATTAATTTTAGTTCTATTCAAACTATTGCTAAAAAACTAATTGGGAAAACTTTTGTTGTTGTTTTTCCATTGGACAAAATTCCCTATATCAATATCAACAAAACTTTGATTGTAAATACTCAATCAGCTAATCTCGGTGGAGAACATTGGCTTGCTATTTACGTGAAACCGGATAAAATACATGTATTTGATCCAATGGGATTCTATTATCCCCATTTATTGATATCAAAACTAGAATCAATGTTGATGCCAATTGAATATAATCGAATTCGTTATCAGAATCCATTGACCAAAACTTGTGGCCAACATTGTTTAGCTTGGTTAAAATCAATGTTCTCTAAATAAATTTTTGTATCATTGTGTTTATTACCTAATATGATTTTGTGTAAATTGGTAATTTGTGTTGATTAATACAATTACAGATGTTGATGATTTTGATTGGTCAAAAATAAATACACACATTTGAATAAATAGAAAAACATTTTTTATAATTTATCATAATTTACAAACTCGATTAATTTGTAAGTTTAATTTTTCCTTTTAATTTTTTATTAACATTATACAATTTTAGAAAATGAACAACTTTAATAGTTATAATAACAACTATGAATCAAGTAATTTTTTAAATTTATATTGTAATACGAATTTACTTTAAATTTTAGATAATTTATTAATTCCACAAAATAATGGATATTATCAACAAAATTATCCTCAAATTGCAAATGGAGGAAATAATTATCAAAATTTAAGTAAGGTTAGAATTTATTTTATAATTTTATTAAATTTTATGTTTAGGTTACACAAATTACCCACAATTCATCCAAAATGATCCAAGTTATCAAAATTTAAGTAAGATTAGAATTTATTTTATAATTTTATCAAATTTTATTATTATTTTACACAAATTACCCACAATTCATCCAAAATGATCCAAGTTATCAAAATTTAAGTAAGATTAGAATTTATTTTATTATTAGGTTACACAAATTACCCACAATTCATCCAAAATGATCCAAGTTATCAAAATTTATGTAAGATTAGAATTTATTTTAAATTCATATTAATTTATTATTAGGCTACACAAATTACCCACAATTCAACCAAAATGATCCAAGTTATCAAAATTTAAGTAAGATTAGAATTTATTTTATTATTAGGTTACACAAATTACCCACAATTCAACCAAAATGATCCAAGTTATCAAAATTTAAGTAAGATTAGAATTTATTTTAAATTCATTTTACTTTATTATTAGGTTATCAACCAATACTAACAAATATCGAATCAAGTAATAATTTATTAAATTATCAATTGATTTAATATTTATTTAGATAGAAGTTTGCCATTCTCTGATTCTGAAGGGAATAATGCAATTAATGTTGGAAAATGTAAGTTTTTTATTGGATTTTAATATATTTTTTTTTCATGTTATATATTTAATCATAATGAACAACTGATGCCCATTATTATTATTGATCAAAATAAGGGTAGACCCCTTGATTTTTTTTTATTTTAAAACGTATTTTAGCAATAATGAAGGACTGATGCCCCTTTATTATTGATAGAAAATAAGGGCAGACCCCTTGATTTTTTTTTATTTTAAATCGTATTTTAGCAATAATGAAGGACTGATGCCCCTTTATTATTGATAGAAAATAAGGGCAGACCCATTGATTTTTTTTATTTTAAAACTGACCACTATATTATATAAGAGAACAAGTTTTTGAATATAATTTGTCAACAATTATCCCTGCTCAAAAATTTTTTATCAAAATAATAGATACTCGAGGTAAACATTTTTTAAATGACGTGTTTACTATTAGTTACAAATTATAAAAATCAACAAAACTCAACTTTACAAAAGATAAAAATTTATTCAACAACATTTAGAATTTTCCAAATAGGTTTGATAATAGAATTGTTAATCTTGACTCCTTTAATAATTATCCGAATTTTATATTTTTTATTATCTTGTACTTGATCCTTCAATTGACTTTCACAATTAATAAATGAAAATTTTTCATTAAAGACCATTTCGTTATTCAACAAATGGAGTATATCTGAAATATTTTTTCGATCTTCCTCTTCAATATTTCCAATCATAATATTGTAATCATAAGCTTTTAAATTAACTGATTCCTAAAAAATAATTAATCAAATTAAATTAAAATAAACAATACTTTGAACGTATATGTGATAGGGAAATTTAAATAGTTCATACTGTATTGAAGGTATTGAACAGGAGGCTTAAATGTCATCCCAATAACAGCTGTACTGTTTTCTTCTAGGAGTATTTCATATACTTTTGACATTGTTGCTTTTTCATCAAAAATATTTTTATTTATAGCAAATAAATGATTTTTATTGTTGCATACATGCACATTATTTAATAATTTAATTAATTTTTATTTATTACTAGGTAAATTATATCCAAATTATTGCCAATTAACTGTGCATAATAAAATAAAATGTCACAAAAAAATGGAAGAGTATTATGGTAAAAAATACCATAATACAATTTATTTTATATGTCCCGTATGCATAACTTCCCAACCCATTCCCTATTTAGACTTTTATAACCATCATAAAAATCATTTGCGACAGTTTAATGTTAAAAAAATTAAATTATTTAAAAAACCAGGAGTAATTAAATTAAGCAGCATCCAAATTACTCCTATAAGTGAACCCATTAGTGAACATACAACAAATTCTATAAATAGTATTTTGGAATATTTAAATGATGATATTGGAATGGTGAATGAAAAAATGGAATCAGACGAAATTGTTGAAGCGGACGAAGATAATGAAGCGGACGAAGCGAATGAAGAAGATGAAGCGGACGAAGATAACGGATCGATGGATTCATGGGTTAGAGCAGTTGAAGAGATTGAAGATATCGATTCGATGGATTCATGGGATGGAGAGATGGAAGAGGTACAAATGGGGCAAATAACAATATACAAATAAGAAGAAATTTGCCTATAATCCAAAGTGACTTACGAGGTACACAAAAAATAATTAGTATAGATACGACCAACTTGAACATTAAAGAAATTGTTTTTCCTATAGAGATAATAAACAAATTAAGAGAGATAATAGATGAACTTAGATATGTAAAAATTCAATTTGGAATAGAAATTGAATTTGAGAAAGATGGAGAAATAAAATTAAATAATATAAGCAACAGTGCAAGACCACTTACCCAATCATTCTTTGACGATGGCATACAAAAGATAAATGAAAAGATATCTTCAATAACTGAGTTAGGGAGTAGTTGGTTTATTAGAAAAATAACTGAAATTTACTTTATAGTAACGAAAGTAAGTAACATCAGTAGGTTAAGTGGTAGAAGTTATATAAAAACACCAAAACAATTGGCTAACAAAAGGTGTATACTAAATGTAAAAAATAGTGATAATTTATGTTTTATCTATAGCATATTGTCGATACTTAAAAAAGATGAGATTATTAGTCAGCATAGAAATAATATTTATAGTTACACAAAGTATCTAAATGAATTAAATTATGACCCAAATGATATGCCCATGAAATTAAATGGTATTCGAAAATTTGATTCAAATAACGAAGGATTAATAATTAATATATTTAGTTATGATGAAACAGCTAAACCCGAACATGATGACTTTGTTTTAAAACACCCATTTTTAAATATAATTCATAGATCCAAAATTACTGAAGGAACAATTATTAATTTATTGTTATTAAATAAAGGAGAACGATATCAATATGTTGGGATTATATCACTCAATAGGTTATTGAATTGTCAAGATAAAACAACAGAAAGAATTCGATCATTATGGTGTCACAGATGTTTGAACGGATTTAGAGATAAGAAATCATTGGATAAACATGAGGTATTATGTATCAGAAATCAGTTAGGGACAACTTTATATACTTTCCCGGAAAATAAGTTTATTAAATTCACTGATTGGTCCAAAACTGTAACCCCACCATATGTTATATATGCAGATTTCGAATCTGTTTTGCCAAAGGACGACGTACACCATCAAATACATTTACGCATTTCGGCAGGACTTTTGTTAATAAATAATTTTGATGGGAGTACGATAGACAAAGAATTTATAGGTGAAGATTGTGTGGAACAATTTTTAAAAACAGTTGAAAAAATAGCAAAATATACTGTATTACCATATTATTATAAAATGGGAAATCAAACAATAAAAGATTAACAAACTACAACAGTTTCAATTGAACATTATAAAAGCTATCTTTGTTTAAAGATATGTGACCCAGTGAGACCATGAATCATTTTAGATTACTGGGAATAACTTGGAGCTGCTTCGAATGACTGTAATATTTAGAAAAATAATAAAGTTTTAAACAATTATTTTCCATAACTTAAAGGGTTACATGATATGCATCATATATTAAATATGGATTGAGTAAATAAAAACTGGCTTAGATATTTCCATAACATCTGAAAATTTATTTCTTTAATTGCTCACTTGGGAAAATTAGTGTGAGATTTAATTGATTTCTTATCAATTGTAAATGAATTCTTAGGCAAAAGCGGTTAAAACCTGACAACATTACCTTGACTCGATCATTACAGGAATTATAGTTGAACTGAAAATGGTATCTTCCATAATAATTTGCAACTAGTTTAGATGTCTTCATGATACTAATGAATACCCCCAGATTGGAAGGCACGAGGCGAATATGAAAAGCCGCTTATTTGGATGAAACTAATTGTAGGACTTACTTGATATATGAAAGTTTAACCTGGAAACTAGATTGTTTCTGTTGGCAGACTTTTTCAACAATTTTGAGCGGAAATCAAAGCACACAATAGATTAGAACCTTTAAATTATTTGAATTCGAATGTCGTGGTCTTCTCTATTCAGTGGATGAACCTATAGAATTAATTACAGAAAAGAAAATGTTAAGCTTTTATGAGGAGGTATTAAGGTGGTCTACTTTTGTTTAAATAAGCACTATGTAAAACTGACGAAACCACGGATTTACATATATTGATATAAAATTAATTGTTTGGACTTTAAGTCAACCATTACCTGGGTGACAATTAATTGGATACTTGATGGATTGGAAACAATATTACTGATGTGACTTTGGAATCTGAAATCTTGTCATATGTAAATACTCTTGAAAGTTGATCTGAATTCCTTCTGACCTTCATGTTAAGTTAGATATTTCAATGCACTGAGAAAATGAAACCTGAGGTCAAAGGTTAAACATTGTTGCTAGACTCATATCCTAATATAAACATGTAATTCATTGGCGATTGTAAAATTACATCCTCTCGTGTTAAAGTGACACATGTTAATCACGAGTAAGAATCAAACAGTCCTAATATTTTAAAAAAGTAGCTCGACATAACACTGACTCGCGAGCTAAAATCAACAAATAATTAGATAAAAAATTATTAATTGTTAAATTAACAGTTATATGAAAAACTGTTCAAAATCTGAAAAAGAATGAATTTGCGTTCCTTTTGCCAACTGATAAAAAACTTGTGACTATACTTCGAACCAACCTTAAAAAAATCAATAAAAAAATGACACTTGATATTATAGCTGCGAGTTAAATCCTGATCGATATGTAGATCGACCAAGTTATATCAGGACAATCATTGCTTGACTTGTCGAAACTATAAGTATGGCTTCAGTATAAGGCGACTTGGGAAAATTATCGTCACAATTTAATTGTGAGATCAATAAGTTGCTGGAGACTACAGACTCTTTCTCTTGAGCATAAAATTGTAACTAGAATGTCTTTGTCGAAATGGTTAAGGATAATCTTTTTGGATACATCTAATACCCTTCTACGCATCACTTATCAAAAAACTTGATTCCGGTCTTGAAAATTAAGGACGAAGTAAGGAGAAGTATGACGAATGGGTTTCTTCGACAAAATGTTAACAGTTTGTTAGTCAATCTGCTTGCTAAAAGCTAAGGATATCAAAAGGATACCGATCTAACTCATAAATCTATAAAGAGGTTATGAGAAAAACTCAGTCTTTCGGTAACCACAATTTAGAAAGGAACAAAACAATCACACAACTTAAGTTTAAAAAAATAGTAAAACGTGCACTTACAATAGAGATGAAAAAGGTTGGGTAGGTAAAAATAAAAGTTTAGCATAACGGCCATATAAATATATCTGAAAAAATTGAACGTGGATGGAGAAATTGTCAACTGATGAGAAATTAATTGAGAAATTGAATCAGGGTGACGAAATTAAAACAGATTGAAATTCAGCAACACTAACGTTGAGGAAAACTAATAGATATAGACGAGTGCAGTTCTCTGACGATGATGAAGAAGATGAAAGATTTATAAATAAACATTATAGTATAAATTTGTTTTTTTAATTGTTGAGTAAATTATTACATACTTTGGGGTTATTTATGTGTTATAGTTTTTTTATAAAGATTAAATGGTTGAATTATTATAGTATTATTCATTATTATATTATTATTTTATTATATTATATTATTATTAATTATATTATCAATTATATTATATTATTATTAATTATAATATTATATTATTATATTACTATTGTATGTTAAATAATTCAATTATTAAAAAGTTTATGTATAGAAATAAATCATTTAAACCATTAACAGTTATACATAAGATTAATAATTAATGTTGGTTAAAACTTAAATAAAAATAATTCAAAAATCAACAAAACTTTCCTATAATACTTAATTTTCATATAAATATTTAATTAAAAAATGTAATGCTTAAAAAAATTAAATTCTTAAAATACACATTATCATCTTAAAATATCACTTAAAATTTATCTTGAAAATCTAATATAAAAACTTACTTCATAAAATTATACTGAAAATTCTACTAAAATCGTATATAATAAATAAAACTTATATATAAAATCATATTTTAAAAATCTTATATAAAAAAGCTACATGAAAAATTAAACAGAAAAAATTTAATTAGAAAATTTTACCTAAAAAAAATTAATAGAATAACTTAAAAAATTATATTTCAAAAATGAAAATAAATACGAAAATAAATTAGAAATTTTACTAAAAAATACACACATAAAAAATTTGGAAAAAAAAATACACACAAAATTAATTAAGTTGATTACATCATTAAGTAATCAATACACACAGAAAATAATCTGTAAATAAACCCCTCCCCTATTTAATTATGCACTTTTTATGTTGCAGTGTGCCACTAACTACCTACTTTTTATGGTTTTTTGGTTAAAATCTTGTGAAAATAAATCGGTATTTATACCTATTTTGTGACCCTAACCTTGCGTGTTCTTTTTGATGCATTAAAACAAAATTTGACCTTGATTTTACTTGTAATATCTATCTTTAATTTTGCTAATTTCTTGCATTAAATAGATAATTTTATTTTTAATTATTTAATTGAATATTTCCCGATCAGAAAATCTTTATTCAACTCACTTTCCATTAAAATGCTGATTTTAAATTGATCTCATTTCAGTCAAAGTTTTTTGTTAATTGTAATGTTGTGTTAATGTCGTGCTGATCTTGGTGCATATGGTTATTATTTAATATACTTAAGTTTTATATATATTTAGTGCATTTTAATAAGTAGGTTGTTTATTGGTGTAATAGGTCGATTAAATCTGTGTGCATTCCTACCATTAAACAAATCCTTGTAATTGGCCCACAAAATTTCAATTCGGTCTGACCCCGATGGAAGGTCTTACTCTTATCTTTCTAAATCCGGTTCTAGTTGTTATTTCTCCACCATTCATATCATTGTCATATTACTCTTATTATTAGAGTATCTTTCAATTTTTAGCAGCGTTCGCCCTTATTTTGTGGTAAATTTCTTTTTATTATCATCAATCGTAGCGACTGCCTTCGTCCCTATTACCCTTATGTTTCTGGTATTAAATTTGATTCACAGTTCCTTAGCTCCGACAAACTTCCCCATGATCTATGGATACACCCTCAGTGGTCACTTAAAAACACTACTCTCAATCTTCCACATTACATCCTTCGACTATTCTGAAAATATTTAAACCTATTTCCTTACGCTAAGTCGCACAATCCCAGGATTTACCTGCTCACCACGGCCGACGTTGCCATCAGAACCTGTAGGTTAACAACGATGCCTCGGGTGGGAGAACTGGGTCCTTTCGACAGAATTCGTCGCGGACAGCCGAGAGATAAGAGTAGACGCACCAGCAGTGTCAAATCAGCAAAAAACCAACTCACCAGCCGAACCGCCTAGTCTGCCCTGCTAAAATTCATTCAATCTTAATTATAAAATAAGATTTTTAGGGGGACTGTCAGTGGCATCAATGAGCCCATAACTATCCAAAAATAAAGTTAAATTGTAAAAACAAAATTTAACATAATGCAAAATATATATAAATGAAAAAACACAACTACTTACAAATCATATCCAACTAGAAAGATAAAGTGGTTAAATATCAATTGGCTATCGTATATAGAGTTTTTTGTGTGGCGCAACCAATAGCCTTTTTGTGGCCATCTTGATGGTTTATTAGTTTAATAAATTTTAAATTTCTATAAATTTCCCATTTTCTTGTTCATATAATATTATATTTTCCCTGAATTAATATATATTCTGTCATTATTCCTTTACAATTAAAATTAGATCTCGCGCCGCTTCCCCTTTGTTTTCTACTCTTGCAATTTGGCCGTTTCACTGTATTGAAAATGTTCTGTGCATGCGTAGTCTTCTTGAATTTATTAATTTGTTTATTATCTTGTATATATTATTTTGGTTTTATTGGGAATTTTTATTAACATCTATCTGTGGTGCTTTGTGCATTTCACGATAGCCAATTAATAATTCAGCAATTGTTTAATTGAATAAATTTATTTTTTTGTTTAAATTGTGCTTTAAGACCAACAGATCAAAACCGTCACCTCAGAACATACACAAACTTAATCCCTGGTAAACCCACTGTGCAATAAACCATCGCGAAAACCAAAGGGTAGAACCGCATAACCCTCTTGGCTGCGAAGTGCCGTTCCAATCCAGAATTTGAGTGCGGAAGCTGAAATTTGTTCTCTCCTCCATCTGCACTGTCTTCCGTTCATCTCTGGTAAATCTTTCTTGACTGCTTTGGTTACACAGTTCGACTTTATTTCCTGCATTCTATACTCATTCTGTAGTAGTGGGAAGTGCAAATCAGCATCGGTTCATCGCAGTTAAAGTCAATTCTTGGCGATTGAATAATGAATCCATACTGAAGATATGTGAGAGTTACATCAACTAGACATTTTAATTAAATATTATAGCTTAGGCTCAAAACAATTACATATCAAACATCCAAGTCATTCCCTTCCAACTGTGACAGGTATTCAAATCGCTAGTGGGTTGGTCGCTTACTGAATCTTCATTGATAGAACTATGGTTAATATTTATGTAGTTAATTTAGTTTCAATAGATTTCAATCTAGATCTCTTAAAGCTTTTCCATTCACTATACTCTTGTACATTCATTAGACATTTAACTAAAATAAAATAAATCAACACAAAGTTAAATCTATCAAAATTATAACATTAATTGCATCCGCTAAATCATTTGAGAACATTAATAGCGCTTTGATGCGGGCCTTGGTTTGAGTGGCTGCATTGTTTCATCTGCTTGTGGGCGTCGGTTGCCATATGAGTGTTAGCCTCTTTGTCGTCTGGCTCCTATCCGATTGGCTCTCAAAATACATTAATTGAGATCACTCGAGTTGAAGCCTGCTTCTGGAACAATGCTGGGTCGTCTAGCTCATAGTAGACGCCAAATTATGGCGCGTATCTTCGAGTACTTGGAATTTCCCTGAGCAATGCGGCATTGATCACTCAGGTGTTTTCCTGCTAAGTTGTCCATTGAATTTGCGTGTCATCCCTCGAATTTGTAAAGGAAAATCCGCTCGTTGTCGTGCTAACCGGGCCGGGTCGGTGTTGTCCATACCGGGTGTGGAGGAGGTCGGCGACTCCGCACTTGATTGTGGCGAGTACTAACCTATCCCAAAGAGCTTGCCTATATTGAGCTGTTATCGTACAAGGGAATTCATCATCCACTCGACTTCGTTTTTCCACACTTCTGCGTCTCTAGCGTCCATTGATAAATTACATAGAAATTAGCAATGATTTGCAAAAAGTTCCATAAAATTTAATGTGGTTTGAGTTTGGGTTATTCGAGAATCAGTAATACCGCTGCTTTGCCATAATTATTACCATCCGCGATTTTACCACGCCTCGGATCCCAACTAGTACAATTATATTCATTATTTTAATATAACAAGAGAATATGAATGCATGTGTATATTTATATACTAAATAACTGTAACACATCGTCATGATATTACTAAGCAAGAACAACTGATTTATCTGCTTACTTTATTGGTATTCCTCATGTCTGTCATGATTCATGTGGTGCTTCCGATCTTGCGGGCTATCCTTATTGTTCTGTGTTTGGGCACCTCCCCCTTCTTTTCTTAGTGCTCGATGTGTGCCTTATCTGTGTTTCATGCGAAATATTATCGAATACACTAATTGATCCGGCTAAATTTATATATGCTCGTTTAAAAGCGTTCCGATACCAGAACTAATCATTGGCAGTTTTTCTATTTATTTATGACTATTAACGGGTTATAATTTCTTTAATTTATTGATTTATATTACAAAATGATTATTATAGTAATTTTCAGATTTTCGCGTTTGTTATTTGACAGCTGGAGAAGTCCATTTTCCTACTCAGTGCAGCAGTTGCCCTCCCCATAAATTGTTTCACTCTTCAGCTAGTAGGTTCAAGTGATTACTTTATTTAGACGTCTAATTGTCCCACCATATTCTAGATTCAGCTAGTAAGTCAAAATGATCATTATTTTGTTACTAGTTGTCCTTTCCATATTCTACTAACTTTAGTTAGTGGATGAACGTTGGTTTGACCGTAATGTTAGGGAATCCGATTTCTGTTGACATTTTAGTTGGACAGGTTGTTAACAATTCGTCGACTAATAGCTGGCTACCCTGATTGGATGGATTATCTTGTATTAATCGAGGAGTGACATAATCGTAATGAATTGGATTTTACTTTCATTATTGTTCATTTATTTTTATAAGTGGTTGTCTATCTACTAGTGCAGAAATATTTTTACCGTTGCTCGTATTAGTGTCGTTTCATTGGCCCATTACAAATATGTTCGCCATGGTGGTTCTAACTGACTTGGTTATCAATGTTACGAAGGATCTAATCAACTTTATTGATGGGATATTGCAGTAATTTAGCCGTTCGGTGTCTCCTAATTTATAGTGTTACTTTAGGTCAAGTTGTCACTAAACATCTCATGGTTATACTAAGTCGGCAAACTCTCAATTTCGGACGAAATCGTTCCTCTTAACATGATCTGTGGGTGTCCGATCAATGGTGTCATGACACTGAAATAGATAGTCCTAACGGTTGTTCATCTCCTGTTGACCGGTTTAATACATTCTGTCTCGTTCACGAAAGTTCTTTTTGATTTATTTAAATTAGTAATGTGGAGACTGGATCAGTGTGCACTAGTTGTTGTTGTAGTTTCATTCATGAAAATGGCGTCTAATAATTGTTTTGAATCCTGATGGTAGTTCGAAAGCTAATAATGGCGTTTTATTTCGCTCATCTCAACAAGCTGATACTGGCGTAATCCCTTACTGACTTAATACTCCCCTCTGATAGGTCTTATAAGTTGTTTTACTCCAACTTCTTAGTGGATTTTTCAATGATATGTACGAGTGATTGCAGAATAGTTGATGTTTAGTAACCTCTTCGTTTAGTGACTATTCATCAGTAAGGAAAATGCAAAAATTGTGGCTAAATTGTCTTGCCAATCCCCCCTTTAAGATCTAACATTACCGTCCATCGGGTGTAAACCAATTACAATTTGTGCTCAACTACATACATGTGACTGGTTAAAATTAATAACTGATATTATCAGTTTTTATTCCTTTACCATTTTAGGCTTATAAATTTAATCTAAGTCATCCTATAAAAGTCGTTATAGATTTATTCATTATTTAAGAGTGACTAAAACTGTTCGTGACATATGTGCTATTATATTGGTTGTTGATTCGATTTAATGAAAACCCCACTATCGGGTTTTATTACAACCCGAATCACTTGAGTCGAGATTAGTGTAGATCTAATTTATTAGCGTGATTTAACTAGACATAGCGATTAGTTAATCCATATTCGTTTGCATAATTTCGCAAAACCACAGTACCTCCTACACAATTTGAATCCTAAAGCAAATAATTTGATGGTAAAGTGTTTAGGAGTGGCCCACCTGGATGATCGGCTGTAAATATGTAAAGCCGAAGTAAAAATGATTTTAGTCGATTTTTCGGACAAGGAGAAAGGGGATAGCCAAAAGACATTAGACCCTGATCAACCCATCCGCCCCTATAGTTTTACATAATTAGTCTAGAATCTCTCGTTTCCTACGGACCAACCTCACGGCACAGAATATAGGTGGAGAAACGCTGGATATACCTGATGATGTGTAAGATTAATGAGTTGTTGTAGGTTGGCTGTGAAAAGCAGCTTGACAAGCCACATTTGATATTTTTTAATAGCAGAAAGTAAAGACATATGGGGAAACGTCAGAGAATCACAAACAACCTATGTCAGCAAAAACATGGTTTTAAAAATAACGTTACAATAAGAAATCAATGACTGATAAAATAGAGAATTGAGACTTACGAGCAAGAAGATTATAAAATTTGAGCATTTGAAAATTTCGAAAAAAAATGTTTGACTGAGTTTGAATACCGGCAAACAGAAGAAGACACGTCAGGACTTATTGCAAGACGTTAGAATTATGACAAAGCGAAAACAAAATTAAAAGAAACGAAGAGCACTGCAAAAATTTTAAAAGTATTAAAAAATATACAGTAATCAAACAGCAACATGTCACGCTATCGGTCAAAGAACATATGCAAACGTGACTGAGAGAAGGCAGATGAGGCAGAGTAAAATATAAATCATAACAGAGACAACAGCACAAATAAGATATCAGTAGAAAACATTCAATTAACAAGAAACCAACAGAGACGAATATCCTGACCGCGAACAGTACGACTCGCAGAAGACTACACCGTCGAGAACAATTCAAAGAGAAATCTTAGAAACGATAGAATCAAATATTGAAAGCAACTCCATAGTTCTATGAAAACCATTTGCAAAAGATTATATAAAGAAAGCAAGGACTCAATACATCACGAGTCAAAATAAAACAGGTATGTGTTGCTTTGCCGTGGTGAAAGGATACATAAAATATATGAGTGTCCACTTGGAATAAGTCCTAATATGCAAGGAGGATCATGTGTTCAGACGTTTTTTACATTACGAAGGTTCCCAAAGATATCAAAGAATAGACATAGAAAAGAATAAACTCGAAAACAAGATTATAAACTGAGAACAAATCAAAATTCAGTAAACTCGCAGCGAAATAGGAAAAAGATACAATTTCTTGATATATATACTACGAAGAGAGAAGACGGAAAAATACATACGACTCCATGGGTTTCATTTCGAGCTCGGAGTCCAAGAAAAAATGTGATTAAGCAAATGAAGGACCGAAGAACAAGGCAGAAGAACGAGATGATAGACAAGATAAATAAGTTGGAGAAAATAATTTGATAGTAACAACCATAGATATGTTGATTGGATTCCGAAGCGTCATAACAGTCAGACAAAATTGTGGAGAAATAGGCAAATCAGACCTTTCACGTAGTGCTAGATAACTATTATGCGAGATTTTCAACGGAGGAGAAAATCAATGATGCCATGACTATACCAATCATATTGGAACAGTGACCAAATTATTCATTAGTGTTGTAAAAGAGATAAGGCCGAATTCATCGGAGTAACCATTATTAAATGTGTAGAGTTTGAATAAAGTTGACTGAAGATCAAAAAATAGGGAAACTAAATTTATAAATAATTCAGAAAATAAACAAGGCCTGAATAGCCGTGAACAGCGAGAGAACAAAGACATTCAAGAAAATGATCAGTGGAAATACGGTGGAATCTTCACC